>JASSUY010030821.1:0-10127 GCA_032466535.1 Forpus xanthops | reverse complement strand
GAGGACACCAGAACTGCACACAATATTCCAAGTGAGGTCTCACGAGAGCAGAGTAGAGGGGCAGAATCACCTCCCTCGACCTACTGGTCACATTCCTTTTGATGTAGCCCAGGATACGGTTGGCTTTCTGGGCTTATAGTGGGCCAGAATCACATCTTCCCATGGTACCCCACTCTGTGTATTCTTGGTATTTGTGGTCCATGTGTTTTCTTACCCGATAGCCTAGAAGTTGTACTTGGTTTGGGCATGCCAGTCCTGAAGAGTAACACTCACTCCCTCCTCAGCTCTCATGCAGCTTGCTCTTGCTCCTTATTTAATGCTTTCTTCTCTTTTTCAGATCTATGAGAATGCCATGATAGCAGCAGGGCTGAATGAGGATCCCAGACCAATGGTGAACAAGCTGAATGAACTCCTCACCAGAATCCTGGAGAAGAACTGAGCCACAGAAGACTGAAGGATGAACTCTGTGCTGATCTCTCTTCCTTTACGTGCAGTCACCCTGTCAACTATTGCAGCATCTGCTTGTAGGCCCTGTGCAGTGACAGGTTCACGGGGCAGAGGGCTGGGGAGAATGCAGGGGACTTCCAACCCTCCCTGCACAGGGAGGAGCCAGTTGTAATTATTAGAGCATATGTCATTAACCTGTGCAAAGAGTGATAGTCTTGGGAACAAAATCCAGAGGCTGCTGCTAAAACGATATACCCACATTTCTGACACAAGCCTGAAGAGCCTCAATTCATACTATAGTTTCTAGAAATGGCCTTTAACCAAAACAGGTATTGGCAGCAAGAGTCCAAGTTAAGTCTGTGAATGCAACCCCCCCAGTCTACTGCATCCCTGTGCACTACTGTGCTCCAAACAAGCACTGACAGAGTTAATTAATTTGTTAAGAAACCTCCACCTCTGACCAGGCAGAAGGACTTTGCAGCCATGGAGATGGATTGCTGCTCTTAGCAGGCACAGAGACTATGGTGGACATGTCAGTATAAAGATCACTGAGCTGCTGGATGGTTGAGTTCATCCTGGTCTTGCTGTGGAGAAGGGGAAGTAATTGGGAAACAGCTTTCCAATGTGTGTCTTTCTGATGAGTCTCCAGGGTTTTTGCCAGTTCTGAGGATAAACTGCATGTCGAGCTGATCTGTATTTATGACAAATAAAACTCCTTCTCCAGATGCCTCCACTCCTCTCTTCCCCTTACTTTGTTGGTCTTTGTGTCTTCCAGCTGGTGATTCATTGGTTCTTCTCTGTTCAGATGCTGCTTTATTCTTGAGGGCATCAGGCACTGGTGGGAGAGAGGGCTGTGAAAACAACAGTAGGTAGTGGCAGAGAGCATGGCGGGAAAACAGGAGAATCTTTAGCTGTTGAACCCTGTAAACCTTGTCTTTAAAGATGGAGTTTGGCTCTTTGAATCCTTTCTAAGGAGCAATGGCTCTTCAACAGAAGAAATTCATAACAGAAAAATGCCACATGGGGTTTCCATCCATGTGTCTGGTTTACGCCATGCAGACTGGTTTACAAGAATTCCTTCTGCTCAGTGGGGGCTCTGGGGTAGCCCTAATATTTTTTTAGCTTACGTTCAAATTGCCGGATTAAGATTCCTGAACTGGATTTGGTTTACTGTTTGGATGCTCTGCTGGACAGGACAACCTCCACCCCTTTATGCTGTGCAAAGAGGCTTCTGTGAAAGGGCCTGCTGCACAGAGTGCCATTTTAACCTAAAATTTCATTTTCATTCAGATGCAGAAGAGGAACTAATGTGATGATTTAGAGGCTGTTGAGAAGAAGGAGCCACCTTTTACGTCCTGCACCCCTCTGATGCATTGTGGCAGAAATAGCGTGGGCAGCAGGACCAGGGAAGCGACTTTTCCCCTGTACTCGGCACTGGTGAGGCTGCATCTTGAATCCTGTGTTCAGTTCTGGGTCCCTCACTACAAGGAAGACATGCAGGTGTTGGAGCGAGTCCGAAGGGAATGAAGCTGGTGAAGGGTCTTGGGAGAACAAGTCTGATGAGGAGTGGCTGAGGGAACTGGGGACATTGGGCCTGAAGAAAAAGAGGCTCAGGGGAGACCTTATTTCTGTCTTACAACTACCTGACAGGAGGTTGTAGTGAAGTGGGGGTCAGTCTCTTTCCCTTAGATAAGAGGAAACAGCCTCAAGTTGTACCAGGGGAGGTTTAGACTGGATATTAGGAAAAAATTTTTACCTGAAAGGATGATCAGGCAAGGGAACAGGCTGCCTAGGGCAGCAGTGGAATCCCCATCCCTGGAGGTACTTAAAAGATGTGTAGATCTTGTGCTTAGGCACGTGGTTTAGCAGTGGGCTTGGCAGTGCTAGGTTCATAGTTGGACTCGATCTTTGAGATCTTTTCCAACATAAATGATTCTGTGATTATAACAGAGCTTGAAGAAATAAAAACCTTTGGTGATTTTCTGATGCTAACAGCACAGCAGGGGAGTGCATCAGCCTGCAGGCTGGTCACCTGGTACTCACTCATAGGGTGCCTGAAAATAGTGTCTGTTGATGGAATACCTGGAACTGGGTGCTTGTTTGTAAAATTGGATGCAGTGAGAAGTGGAGCTGACTGTGAGACTGCTGACACATCTTTAACCTCTCCCATCCTGGGAATCCTCCAGGAAAAACAGCAGTCCCAAAGTGCTAATATTTTACCATTAGAGATTTGTGACTAAAAGATCAGGTAAGATTTCTGTTACTGGAGTGCACACCTATCCTTTGTCACTATACCTATCAAACACACAAGAGGCAGTGATAGTCCTTCTGCAGCAAGGAGCAGCAGGATCAGGAGGGTGCTTTGACCCCAGTCTCGCATACTTTATCATGATACTTTGTCCAGTGCTTTGTCTAAGCTTCATCACTGCATGCACTAGCAGCTTCTCTGGGTCCTAGCCTCTCACACTCCACCTTCCCCTTGTATTTTGCAAAGACCTGCAGTGTGCTGCTGTATGAAGGGTTTATGTGTGGCTAATGGAACAGAACCTAGTGGAAAAAAGGGATGTATGGCATCATGCTGAGGAACACAGACTTAAAGTGCTGATAGGAACATGGGTGTGTCACTGAAAAGCGAGTCTGTAGATGACTTTGTGTCTGAAAGAGCCTCCACATGGAACACCACAGAGGCTTTTTAGTAAACCAGCAGCATAAGGGGTGAGCTGTTTCAAACATGATGGGAAAAGGGAGGCATGGAAAGCTAGTCAGAACCTGGAGTTTCACTTTCTGCACCACCTCAAAACTGTGCAAGCAGAGAAGGCTTGTTTGGATCCTGCATTAGAACTTCAGTGCTGTTCATAGAAGTGAAGTTGCAGTTTTCCAGTTCTTCCAGCTCCCATCTCCACTCATCCTTGAGTACATTTTCCAGTGCATTTTGAGGCAGTTTCCACCCAGCTTGTGCTCTTCCTGCAGGAGGAGTGGATTTTTCCAGCAGATTGAGCTGAACCATGAGTTCCAACAGTGCACATGTGGGCATGGTGCCATGATGTGCCCAGCTTGGGCTAGTTGTGTCCTTTACTTCCATAGTTGTTCTACCAGATTTCCCCATGAGATGGAATTAGGGATCTTTGACCTGGAGGGATCTCCAACCTGGAACAATCTCAAGAAGCTTATTTAGTTTCCTGGCTGTAAGCAATGCTGAACCCTGCTTTGTGCAGAAAATTGATCTGTCAGGCTTGATATTTACTACCCCCCTATTAACTGCTGCTGTCTCTTGTTCCTGTTGGGTTTTGGTTGGGTTTTTTTTTGTTCATTTTTTTACAAGTTAAACTTTGTTTGTTGGAAAACCATTGGTGATGAACAGAGTGGCCTTTTCTCCTGCTCTGCCCAAGCTCATCAGTTGTGGAGTCAAACCTATATCCTCCAGGGCAGAAGATGGAAAAAATTTATAGGCAGTGAAATCCAGTTTGAGAAAACATTCCTGAGACCTCATGCTTTTAAACTTGGCCAGAATCCCTCTCAGTGTCTGGCTCAGGACCTTGAAACTGGACTGGCCCATAAAATAGTTCACTGGGCCAGACTGAGAACAGTGTTTTCTCTCATCCAGACTTCTGCTGAGACTATCGAGAGTGTCTTGGGTAGGCTCCAGGCTGTGATTTATGAGCAAACCACAGGCCAGGAATCTGCAATCTAAGCAACTTGAGCAGCAACTGTTTAAAACATTATGGGAAGAAATGGCCACTGTTTCCCCAAGAAGAAAACTTGGGAGCCATTAATAATGTTTAGCACTTCTGTAGTGCCTTAGAATTGTTAATTAATCCTTCCCACTCTCCTTGTGAAGTAAGACAGAAATATTCTTACTGTACAAATAAGGCATGCATGGAGCGTAAATAAATTTCCCTAAGAAACACAGTGAATCTGAATTAGGATACAGCCCAGGACTCAAGAATCCCAGCACACAGTGAAACAAACCTCCTCCAGGATCCTGAGGCACAAAGACAAGTGCCTGCTGGGTTTGGATGAAGCTATCAACACAACTGTAACAGCAGCTTCAAGAGCATCACTGCCCAACACCCTATTCATTTGAAAATTCTTCCCAGGGCACTTCTGGGTCTATCCAACCCTTATCCATTGATATCATGCAGTTTCCCAGTGACTCCTGGGTTCAAAAACTCCTGGGATTTCAGAGAATTCCTGGAAGCTTGGCTGTTTACTGGAATTACCCTGTACGAAGTCCTTTCCGGCTGGTTGTCTCCCCTGTTTCTTGGGAAGAAGAGGATGGCGTACTAAAATCTATCCTGTTGTCTTTCTCTGCCCAGAACAGCTCACCTCCTGACACCTCTGGAGTGGGGTTTTAATTTGTCATCAGCAGGAAGCTCTTCTTTCAATAAAAAACGTCACTTGTTCTCCTTCTGCTCTCAGAATCATCTTTTGTTTCTTCCTTCATGCTTTATGCTTAAACTCTGCTTTCTCTGGAGCACTTTGTGGATGATGCTGTGGTTGCAACCCAAGTGGGGAGTTTACCTGCCTGGACAATCATTTTCCCTTTCTCACCCATGACAGAAGGGTGCTCTTTGGTGCTGTTTCCCACCATCAGTGCTGGAGCCCCTTCTAGCAAGAATTTTATCTCAAATCACAAGCCCCTTCCCCTTCCATTCCTCCTGGAAAGCACTGGAAGTATGAACAGGTGAGAATGGGTTTAAAAGACTGCATAAGTCCTGGTCGAAATGGAATAGTTGGCAGAAATGCAAGGAGCAAAAGCTTCTCTACGTACTTAGATTTGTAAGGACTCCTGCATGTTGCATCACTGGTAATCTATTTAGAGCAGCAGGAAGGATGAAAAAACGGTGAAAGAAGAGTTTACCCCTCTTTTTAAATCGATATGGCAAAAGGTATTGTAATTAATTGTCCATTAAAAATATCTGTCTAACTTTATTCCCAATGCCAAGATATGATCTGCACGGAATTTGGGGTTAAGTAATAACAATTAACAAAGAAGCCAAGATGTGATGCCAAGCAAAGATAGTTCTTTTGCAGCCCAAGTAAATGAGGGGTAATTGGGGTTAAAACCTGATCTGGAAGTAAATCAGTAAGTTAATCCTACATGGAACTGTCCTAAATTAAATACTTACAAACTCAAGAAGTCAGAGATGTGACAAGAAGTGGAGGGAGATGGAACTTGAGGTTTGCTTCATTCATGTATTTCAATCATGGACTTATTCTGTCTCCAGTAGTTTAGTAGATAGTTTAAAGAGCAAGCATTCCAAGTTATCTTGCAACGTGCTTTAAGAAATCCCAGGATATGGACTTTAGTTTGGCATTATGTTTTTAATGTTCTTAGAGATTCTTAGCATGGTTAGTGACCTTTACGTTAGTGGCCTTAATGATGGTGATTCTTATTGGAATTATAATTCATTTTACTTCCCACAAGCACAAGACAGATTTGGTTTATAACAAGATAATTCAATATGCACACTTCAACCCCTGCTGTGTGATCTCCTAAATGGAAACGTGCATGTTTTCCTGACAGGCTTACAAGTGGAGGTGGAGATAGTGGTATACACCATCCCAAAATTTACACTTTAGAGGAAACTGAAACAAATCTTCTCTTGAAGAGAATGCTGCATTGTTACTTGTTCTGCCCTTTCAAGAGACTCAGTGCACCAAGTGTTGCACTGATCTCTGTCACCGAGCATGGGGAAAGCCCATGAAAAGTGCAGATTAACACAACAAATTAATGCAAACCCTAAACTTTACTCACTGCTGACCTGGGTTGAGTCAGTGTGTAAGAAAAGCTTTTAAAAATTAATCTGCAGCTGCTGAAGAGCCACCAGCATTAAAAGTACATTACCATAATTACAAGTGCTGACACAGACCAGTGGATCTGCCCATCAGACTGAGCAGAGAAAACAAGGTAAAACTCACATTTTGAGACGTGCTGACTGCAGCACACTGGGGATAAATACCTATATGTGTATGTAACACGTAATATGTGCATTCATAGATCTGCAGTTACACATATTTATATATTTACTATAAATAACTTTGCACAGTGAATTCAAACACAGTTATTTTAAAACCTTTTTAGTATTGGCAATAGTGTCCACAAGTTTCCGTAATGACTGTTTTCTGCAGAGGCAGCTCAAAACCGAAGTGTGATAGTAAATATCCTGTCTCTCACGTGTACCCAAAGTGTTGCTATTTTAGGGACCTGCCAGCATCTATACAGCTGTAATTCATGGGAGAGTACCACTAACATGCATTAAATTAAGCCAGGATTTTAATTCCGGAGTCTAAAGCACTGTGGCCCTATGCCAGATCTGATAGAGAGCAGTTCCCTGTAGAGGAGAAAAAGAGAGTTATTAAAAAATAGCTAGCAGAAGTCCAGTAGGTCTGCATGGAGAATCAGTCTGCCTCTGATGAGCTGCTTGATTTTGGGAGAGATGCTTCTCCTTTCTACACCCATAATTGTGGCTGCGTATCTGAGCTGACGTTGGATACAAATAGCGAATACACCCTGCAGTGGCAGCCATGTCCTTGTTGCCTTTAGGAATGGTTAGAGGCCTTGAAACACCCTGTGAGGTAGATCCCCACTTGATAGCCAGTATGTACTGCTAAATATTGGTGCTCTCAGATCCATCCAAATTAGAAATAGCACAATTCCTTTGGGTCTTTCCACGGCACACCTTTAAAAAGCTGCATTTACATGATCAAGGCTCAGGTTGTGCTTCTCATGTGGAACGCAGTAAGCTCTCAAGAATTCAAGTGGTGAAAAAGCAGATGCTTGTGCGTGTTAATGTGTTTCATGTTTCTCAGGAGCCGTTTTCTCTGGTATCTCAGCATTTTTGAGTTAGAAAAATGCATTTGACTATGTGAAATACAGCAGAAGAGCTGGAGGTTGCAGTGTTGCCCGGCAGCAGCAATTTGGAGGCTGCTATGGCTGAAGACACGTGTTGGCTGTGTTCAGCATCACTTTGAACACTGAGGGGAAGTCTCCCAAATTGCAGGTGTGTGATGGAGTCAGCAGATCTCTGCTGCCTTGTGGAGGTGCTCTCTGAGTCCTGCTTATTCTGATAAATACTTGGTGCTGTTAAATTCAGTTTTGCATTTAGGGTGTTGTGCAACAAAATGTTACTGTGACATAGCACCATAGGATGGCTTGATTTGGAAAGGACCTTAAAGCTCATCCAGTTCCAACCCCCTGTCATGGGCAGGGACATCTTCCATTAGACCAGGTTGCTCCAAGCCCTGACCAACATGGCCTTGAATACTGCCAGGGATGGGGCAACCACAGCTTCTCTGGGCAACCTGTGCCAGCACCTCCCCATACTCACAATAAAGAACTTCTTTATATCTTATATAAATCTCCCCTCTGTTTAAAGCCATTTCCCCTTGTCCTGTTACTGTGTGCCCTTGTCAAGAGCCTCTCTCCTGCTTTCTTGTTGGCCCCATTAGGCATTGGAAGCTGCTCCAAAGTCTCCCCAGAGCCTTCTCTTCTCCAGGCTGAACAAGCCCAGCTCTCTCAGCCTGTCTCCATAGCAGAGCTGCTCCAGCTCTCTGAGCATCTCTGTGGCCTCCTCTGAATTCACTCCAACAGCTCCACATCACTCTTGTGTTGGGTGCCCCAGAGCTGTACACAGAATTCCAGGTATAGTCTCATGAAAGTGGAGTAGAGGGGGAAAATCCCCATCTTGGCCTGCTGGCCATACTTCTTTTGGTGCAGCTCAGTATACTGTTGGCTTTCTGGGCTACAAGTGCACGCTGCCAGCACATGTTGAGCTTCTCATCAATAAACACCCCCAAGCCCTTCTCTGCAGGGCTGCTCTCAGTAATTACCACTTGGCATAGTTGTTCTTGTGGAACCAATGTGGTGCCTCAGTACATCTGACAAATATTTTTCAGTACATTTGTGCAACGTGCACTTGCAAGTTCTTGCAGGGCTTTCTTCAGAGTGCTTCTAATTCCCGTAAGTGTAGCAATTTCAGAAAGGACTTGAATAAACTAGCAGAAGTGTTGAAAGACACAAACCAAAGGATTTCTTCATATCAGTTTTAGGTTCTCATACTGACAGAGATCCACTGCATCTCCTGGGGACGATTCGCTGCAGAAAACAGACCCATCAGTTCTGCCACAATAACCAATTCTATGCTTTAAATATAAAGGTTTTCAGCTAAAATTGTTTGAATTTAGCATGGGTTAAAAACTAAATTGCTTTCCCGGAAGTGAAAATGCTTGGTGCTGCAGGAGCTTGCTCTATTTCAAAAGTTATAGTTAATTTTCTTCTATAAGCTTTTCAAACAGGCAGTGCTATGGGAATGTCCCTTTAATTTGGTGATGCCAAATTACAGATCAAGATATAATTATGGAAAAATAAATGTTATATGTAAAGAATCCACATATTGCTCACAATTAGTAGAGGAACATCAACCTGGGTGTGTTGTGTGAGCTGCTGGACCTCTTCCCTCTGCCTCTTAGCCTGTTAATAAGTGTTCTCTAGGAGTGATTTGGGTTCTTGCTGCATCCATACCAAGCGCTGAGAAAGAAATCCTGATTTTAACACAAAACATGTTCAAAATGCAAATCCAGTGTCTGAATTCCCACCTCTTCCCACTGTATCTGAGGTTGTTTTATACCTGCAGACCTTTGGCCACAATTAGCTACTAACTTGGATTAAATGATTGTTGATCCTGAGTCAGTTATTACTCAGAATGAGGTCTCTAAACCTGAATGGAATCTTCCTGTTCAACCCCATGTAGTAACAAGTACAAAATAAAAAGGCAATGCTCTTTCTGTTGACAGGTAAGCTTGGCAAAAGCTTGAGCCATGTAACTGCTTGCTTTAGAATGTCAACAGTTCCATTAATATCTGTATGAGCATCAAAGCATTACAATCATTATGGCTTCACTGCAGGTCCACATCCTGCAGAAATGAACCTCAGCTTTTAGATGTGAAACGAGTGACTTTAAAGGCACATGGCTAGCAGGTCGAGAGAGGAGATTCACCCCCTCTACTTCATGCTTGTGATACATCCCCTGCAGTCTCACATCCACCTCTGGGGCCCCCAGCATAAGGACATGGATGTGTTGGAGCTACAAGAAACTTAGGTACTGCTTACTTGGACCTGTAGTGATAGGTCGGGGGGACTGGAACTAAATGAGTTTTCAAGGTCCCTTCCAACTCAACCACTCTGTGAGCCCATGACTATAGTCAAAAAGGTTGTTATAAAGGCCAATTTTGTTACAAAAAAAAAAAAAAAAGTCAGCACCGAAATTAGTAGCCAATTTCTTTATTGTGCTCGTTGATGAGGGATAAGCAAGCAGCGCTGGGTGCGCTGGAGTCATCACTTCACCTAAGTCGCACACCGGGGGTTTAAGCAAACAGATATTTATTACACATAAACATGCATATTCAGTAGGTGTCCGAGACAGAAGTGGAGATATTATAAGGGGATATTATAATTAGTTTAGGTACTCATTAGCATAAGTCCCCTCCCTTTTGGCGCTTGCGCACTACCCTCAGATGATCGTGGGCAGGGGTCTTCAAGATGAAGTAAGTGGTCTTCCTCAGGCTGCACTTTTCACCTTTAGCACAGCCAAAATGCCTCACTCATCACAATTAATTAAAACCAGCTATGTTTGCAAGTGTCTGACAGCTGACTAAGATTTAGAGAAGAGTGGTCCTTC
>JASSUY010030820.1:63530-73646 GCA_032466535.1 Forpus xanthops | reverse complement strand
TTCTCCTCATTGGCTCCTCTATTACTTGCAGAAGGAAGTTGTCTTCCGCACAATCGAGGAACTTCTTGAATTGCTTGCGCTGAGCCATATTGTCCCTCCAACAGCTATCAGGGTGGTTGAAGTCCCCCATGATAACAAGAGCATGTGAGCATGAGGCTATTCCTATCTCTCTGTAGAGTGCTTCATCCACCGAGTCCTCTTGGTCAAGCTGTCTGTAACAGATCCCCACAATAATGTCTCCCATCATTGTTCTCCCTTTAACCCTAACCCACAAACTGCCTTAGCTGCTCACCTGTCCCCAGACACAGTTCCAACCTAGCCCTAACATGAACATCAACTCCCCCTCCCTGCCTACCAGCCCTGTCGTTCCTAAAGAGCCTTCAACCTTCCATTCCAACACACCAGTCATAGGAGCCATCCCACCATGTGTCCGTAACACCTATGATATCATACCCCTGTAGACGTGCACACATCTCTCATTTCTCTTGGTTTTCCCCATGCTATGGGCATTTGTATAGAGGCATCTGAGCCGAGCTCCAAATGAAGCCAGCTCATTGGCTGAAGCAACTGGAGTATCTCTACACTACTCCAAATGTTTGCTGTAGGTGCTGGCAAGTGACTGGGTGCGTTGGGATGGAATGATGCCTTCCCTCCCCCAACACATCTAGTTTGTGGTTTATTTAAAACAAAATATCTGGAAATAGGGCAGGTAGTGACACTGTGTAAAGGTAAAAAATGAATCAGTTCTGATATATTTCATTCTGATTCTTGTAGATTCTGATATTGATTGTTATTTGCATATATTGCTGTTTAGCTCAGAAGTCCCAATAGGGGACAATCATTGTCCACTTTAGAAGCATTGAGAGGTTTGGAGAAAACAGTGACTGTTTTAAAGAATTCTGATTCATATTAAGAACTGGTGGAGGTGAGTCAGTGTACACTGATAAAAATTACAGAAAGTACAAAAAAATGCACAACGGAGCAAGTACATCATCAGTAATTGATAGATACTTTAACAGTAGCACTCAGACTTTAAGAGTTTTCAGTTAGTGACAATTCAGGTCAGTAAGCATGCTATTTATTTTTATTTACAATGTATTTTCAATTATGCAAGTGTTCAAAGTCTTTCAATTTACCTTAGCTTTGAATTTTCCTGTATTTAGAATGCTTGAGGACAATTGAAGTATTTCTAAAACTTTATCCTAGGCTAAATTTGAAATGTATTAATTAGCTATTTTTTTATCTATTATTGTTGCTAATCATCTGTGGCCTAAAATACTACAGACATATCCCAAAACTTTTATAACTGCTATGAACCATAATAGGATCATCTATAATGTCTGCTTCACCTAAATTTGATGTATAGCCATCTTGTGTTTAGAAAAATATCTTGTGATAAATTAGTGCTTTTGCCATTATTAAGAACATCAGAAATTAAATAAAAAAAAATAATGTCACGCTTACAGAAAAGAATAAGGAATGAGTAAAATAAACCTATTATGCAGACAGTTAAACTTGGATTTCTATAATGAAGTCCAGGATTTTCAAGGGGTTATGTATGAAGCAATTAGGATGAGTCTACTTGAGCATCAAAGAACTGAAAGGTGATAAAGGCAGGAAAACACATTTCCCTTGCTAATAGAAGGCTTGCCTTTGGCTTAATTTATAAACAACACAAGTTCACAGGAATTTTTGGATTTTGGTTGGTTGGTTGGTTGGTTTGTTTGTTTTCCCCAAGCAGGAAAGTATATATTTTGGTTTGCTTTCTTGAACTTGCTTAACATCAAATGTCTCCAGAAATGCTTTTTGTATGTAACTTCATACTGATTAAGAATCATAGAAATCAATGAAAACTCAAAGTTGGAAGGAACCTTTATAGACCAATTCCTCTTGTTGCAGGAGATCTGTTTTCCTAATTGAAAGCAATGCCTTAGACTAGCTTATCTGGGGCCGTATCAAGCTGCCTCAATTTTTTCTAGTGAGCTGATTTCACTGCCTCTCTAAGCTACCTCTTCTAACGCTTAAGTTATTCACACAGTGAAGTACTTCTTTCTTATGACAACACAGAATTTCCCTTCAGAAATTTGTCCCATTGTCTCTTATCCCGTCACCGTGCATCATAATGAAAGGAGTATGTTCAACTTCTCTCTAACCTTCTCTTTAGGTAATGGAAGAATATGATTAGAATCTGTGCAAGCCTTCCATTCTAGGTTGGGCAACACCATTTCCATCAATAGAATCATAGAATAGTTAAGGTTGGAAAGGACCCCAAGATCATCCAGTTCCAACCCCCCTGCCAGGGGCAGGGACACCTCACACTAAGCCATGTCACCCAAGGCTATGTCCAACTCGGCCTTGAACATCGCCAGCGATGAAGCACTCACAACTTCCCTGGGCGACGCATTCCAGTGCCTCACCACCCAAACAGTAAAGAATTTCTTCCTTATATCCAATCAAAGCTTCCCCTGTTTAAGTTTGAATCCGTTATCCCTCGTCCTCTCACTACAGTCCCTCCCCAGCATCTCTATAAGACCCTTCAAATATTGGAAGGCTGCTATGAGGTCTCCATGCAGCCTTCTCTTCTCCAGGCTGAACATCCCCAACTTTCTCATCCTATCTTCATAGGGGAGGTGCTCCAGTCCCCTGATCATCCTTGTGGCCCTCCTCTGCACTTGTTCCAACAGTTCCGTGTCTTTTTTTATGTTGAAGACACCAGAACTGCACATGGAGGCATCTGAACTCTGTTATTTTCCATGGCCAGTGTATTGCTTCTAGGCTGTGAGGTTTAACTTACTACCCCAGGAGGCACAAGCAACACAGGGTTCAGATGCCATCTTCTTGATTCTTTTTCAATACCAGTTCATGATCAGTGGTAGAACTGGTTCTGTACTACTGCTTTCATTATTAGGGTTTCTCAGTCAGTAGTAACCATCACAGGGGAGAAGGTTAATCTACTGCTCCAAGTAACCCTTTGGCTAGTTTGGGTCAGGTGTCCTGTCTCTGCTTCCTTCCAGCTTCCCATGCTCCTCCTCACTGGCAGAGCATAAGACTGAAAAGTCCTTGATCAGGGTAAGCAATACTTAGCAACAACTGAAACCAGTGGTGTTACCAGCCTTGTTCTCAAGCTAAAGTTGAAAACGCAGCACTGCACCAGCTACTAGGAAGGAGAAAAATAACTGCTACAGCTGAACCCAGGACACCATCTCACTGCACTGAATTTGCCAGGATTTTCTCCTGTCCTCTACAATATTCTAATTTGCTGTATTATCACTGTCCAGAAGGTACGAAATAGCTCCAGCACAACATCAAGGTCCTAATAATGGGTGAAAGATGAGAAAGATTTTTTTAGAAGTCATCTCTGTCTTCATTGCAGGTGTGCTTTTGTTCAGTTGGGCTGTGTGGTTGTGCTCCAACTTTAGCATCCTCCCGAAAACATTTAGGTGTGAGCTCAGTTTCTTACAGGAATATGAAGCAGCAACTTCTGTTATAGCTATTAACAGATCTGGAAATCTTAAATCATGAATAATCTGGTCTGACCAAAACCTAATCCAGTCTGGTTGTAACCACTGTAATTGCTTGTGTAAAATTGCAAATTTGGACTTTGGGTGGATGTTCAGCTCTTCTTGTGGTAGTGGCAGAGTTTTCCTATTTTATTTTTTTCCCTTAGTACTTACGTTCATCATAAAATCATGGAATGGCTTGGGTTGGAAGGGACCTTAAGGATCATACAGTTCCAACCCCCATGCCGTGCGTTATCCCATGGTATTTCTAATGGTGTTCTGTAAAGTGCCACTTAGCCTTTAGAAGAATTAATCATAAAGTTCTTGAGTTGAAAAGACAAGAAGGGTCTGCAGGTGGCTTCAGTCTGACTTCAGTTCTCCTTTGGCTTTAAATTCTGCTGTTGCTCTGCAAAAAGAATGCTACATTTCTTGTATTTCTTAATTTCTCTGTATTTCTTGTGTGATGTTCCTATTATTTGTGGTATTTTTTCACTGCAGAATCAGGCTGTACTTTAACACTGATAGTATCCCAAGCTCTGACAGCTCTGTCTGAAATCTCATGGCTCAAGGTTGGTGTTGCCTTAAATCCAGGCTAGCATGTGTCTGAGGATATATCTGGATCCATGAGCTGAGTCATGACTTCTGCATAGCCAAGTGGAGAAATCCCCTCTGTTTTTCTTTAGGAAAATGGGATTCATCAAGTCTGACTGCTGCTACCTTAGCATAGTTACCCCTAAAGTGTATTTTTCTTCTGTGTACCCATTCAGAATTGCCAAGATGTGGAGCAGCCTGTATCCTGACACTCACAGCCAGGTTCCCTCTACAGCGGTGGCAGAGCTAGGTTCTGTGCCCACTTTAACATCTGCCTGAGATTCATTAGCTGATTAAGTATTTGACACTTGCAGTTGGTGGGATCTTGTCAGGGTGAAGCGTGGTTTCTGTGTTGCCAAATGCCAGTGTCAAGGTTTTGGTGGAGTTGAGATGTGAATAGATATGACTGTAAAAGCTTATCGTGAGTGAGGCAGAAGCAGTAAGTTCCTGGGGGAAATCAAAAGGAAACAAGGGTCAGAGCATCAGCTGAGGAAGCTGCAGGCCCTTGAGGAGCAGGCGCTAAGTGTAACTCACTTGCAGTAGATGAAGGAAATGAGCATTGCCTGATTTACTGCAGCAGACATCCTATGTGGGCTGGATTTTGGTAGGTTTTGGTAATTTTAACCATAACACTTGAATTTTTCCCATCTTTGGATTCAAAGCTCATGTATTTGTACTTTCTATACTGTAAGTGTTGAGGGGGGAGCTAAATGCTGCTTTTTCTAACACACAACATGTATTATTCTTTTCTCTCCCTTCCTTCTTTCTAACCGGGTGACTGCTGTTGGACTCTTGCCAGGTTGTTCTCCAGTCCCATGAAATTTAACTGCTTTGAATGCAAGTATCTTCTAAAGGAAGACCCACAAACATATACCATCCATCATAAGAGCCCTTTTGCTCTTCAGGTGAAGAGCCTAACAAAATGAGTGATCAGGTATGGCCTATGCACAGTAACAGGTTTAAAGAGGGACTTTAGTTTTCATAAACTAGTGGTACAGCAGTAAGTGATTTTCATGAGGTACCTGGAAGGCCACAGTGGGAAACCCAGAGGTGTGTGTGACGGCCTCAGCTTGTCCTAGTTCTGAGCCCTATGAAGTAAAAAGGAAACACTTATAATGCTTATTTTGACTTTGGTTTTTTTTTTTGCTCCTGCTTTTACTTGCAATTTAAGGTGGAGGGAGGGAGGATTTCTTTTTGCCTGTGTGCTTTAGTAGTCCAGAGGTACACCATTACCTTAAATTCCTAGATTTTGCAGATCATAGCTGCCAAATAAAACCCACCTCATCTCGGAGGTTCAGGAGGGCTTTGGATCTTTATCAACCAGTGCTGTGATCAGCCAGCCACACTGCCGAGTACTGGTTTTGTTGCTGTTGAGTTCTAGTCACACAAAGAAACTGTGGCAGCCTTGCTGTGTTGAAGCTATATATTGCTAGTGACCTACAGCTCTGACCTAGTATTTAGTTTCACTGTTTCCCATGCATTTACTGTAATTATTTGATTTAAGAAAATATATCATATGTCTACTGCATAGCCCTTTGGGAACTGGCATAGGAGGGATCAGCAGGAGCTGCTGTTCTTCAGTAGCCTCTGTACAATCCTCCAGCTTCAGATGTTTGCTTAAAACTTGTTCCTCTTATGTGTTGTCATTCTTTCAGCCCCAGTTATTTTAGGGAACAATTAGTTACTAAGGTGAATTTCCAGGAAGCAAAATGAGCTGAAAATTGGAAATGATTAGGGTTGCCAGGTGCAGACTTTGAGTTCTTTCTCCTTCTTTAGCAAAGAAAGCATTTCCCAAAGCTTGATTAAATCTCTTAAATCACAGTTTAGCCCAGCATAAGAAAAATAAGCTCCAGTACCAGATCTGAACCAAGTGACTAAGCCATGTCCCGTTGTGTTGGAATTGAATTGGTTATAGTGCACAATAATCTACTTTATTGTCATCCCAGCCTTAACTGTAGCATAAGATGATTACATTGAATGTGTATAATAATAAGGCTTACACTTTGTATATACTGCTTTAAATATTTTGGCAGACCACAGAAAGAACCTTTACGTGCAAGGCTTGATTAATCCTTTTCCTCTGTGTATAGAACAAGTAGCTGCCAGAGCTCAAGGGTAAAACCTATTAATAATGTCTCTGGCAGTTCCCGCCCTCCTTCACAGTGTATTCTCTTCTATTCACACCAAACTCGACTTATTATCATTTTGGTCTCTCTCTTTTGCTTTCCCAGTTTCTACATGGCAGTTAGGGTATTCCAGCAAATTTGAATCTAGTATAAAAGTGTGTAGTATCAAATATTTGCATGAGCTCTGTTTTTCCAGTGGCACAGAAAGAGAAAAGGAGCTGGGGTGTTGTGGGGAGCCCAGCCTCAGTGTTACTTCCTACAGCTGTTAACACTCAGTATGGCAGAGAGAACACCCTTAGAACCAAGTTTAGGGCAACGCTTTCCCTAGCAGCTGTGTCTGGCATGCTCCCCGGGGGTGCACGTGCATCCAGAGATGTGGCCACCCCCCCCCCCCAAGGAGCACTCCTCAGGCTTGGGGTGGGTGAGGAATAACTGTTGTCTCATTTTCATATGGGGAAGCTGAAGCAAGGCAAAGGAAAACATTTTATATTGAGTCCTGAGGTGGGTTTGCTGTGCAGCCATCAGCGCCTTTGCTGTTCAGCATCGGCGTCAAGAGAGATGTTAATGTTAAAAGTATATGGTGTTGGTGCCAAAATAACAACTCTTTCTACAGGAGGTCACACTGGCTTATTGTAAACCATTACTGACCTTGAACTAATATTAATCCTGAGTTTGACTGCTAACCTATACTTTTCATACTAGAGAAAATGATTTAATCTTTGGCTTTCAATAAAAGTTGGTCCCTTTACCAGAAAGTTTTCAGCATGTTTTCCTCAGAAGCAAGTTCAAAGCTTGTGTTAAAGTCTCATGAGTATATTAATATAATACAACAAAGACAAATGGCATCTGTTGAAGGTTTTGAATGAAAAATATTTATTATTCGGAAGGCTTTCAAGCAACTTAGGTCACTGGATCAGTAAAACATTTTCATGTGGAAAGTGCTTCCCATTCCTGATGAAGCTTCTCTTCAGAAGCAGCAAGCATGAGGATGGATTGCGGATCAGTGGGTGGTCATCAGAGCTGCCTCTGGGCAGAGCTTGCCAGCTCCTCAAGGGATTAAAGTGCACCTTGCCACCCTGTCTCTGTAAATAAGGTTGTAACAGAACTGCAGGAAGGGAAACAGCAAGGGGGTCCCTCTGAACTGGGAAAGAGGTCATGGTCATGTTGTGAGACACCTTTGCTGTCTTGAAATCTTGGGAGATTGCTTTTCTGTGCCCTTTCCTCTCCCTGCTAGCTCTCTCACATCACCCTTACAGCCAGAACTGAACCACCCAAGGAGCAACACCCTCTAATTAAATGGAGCTTCCCCCTCCTCTGGTGCCCTGCAGCAGAAGGGTGCAGGGCAGAAAGGAGCAGGGAGTCCTGCAGCGGGGCCCCAGCCTGCGCTGATGCAGCTGCTGCAGATCAGCCCGGAGGTGGCAGCATTTCACTGGTGGGCAAAGGAACCCTGGGATACAGTGGGGACATTCATTTGGCTGAGTGCTTTGGGATCTTTTTGACCAAAAGCACTGTGTAGAGAGAGAGAAAAAGAAAAAAACCCTGAAGGTCATAAGGTGTCTGGGATTTCTGAAGAGCCAACGTAACAGTGGTCTTTTATTATTAGTGAGCTTACAGCCAAGAGCTGTCCCGTAAATGAGCAATGCGATTTAGAGACTATTTTTTTTTCCTTTAAAAGTAGGAATGCTTGAGACATTAAAGGTGGTCTGGCAGCATTTGCTGTGAGCCTTCGTGTTGATCTGTACGCTGGCTCTGCATCAATGTGAGAGCACCACCTCCATGCCGGCAGTCAGGGGTCAGCACCGGGTGTTTGAACTGGATGGCACGCTTCTTCACGCAAGAATACAGTTCACAGTGTGAGGGACAGGAAGAATGCAGTAGTTTGTTTGGCTACATGGACTATGTGAGCTACAAGCAATTAATTAGAAAAGAAATGAGCGTGGACTGCATAGTTCACACTTAGCATGCTGTTATTTACTTATTTTTGAGGGATGGGGAGGAAGATTAACTAATACCTGGTAATTCAGGTGGATGTATTTCAGATCTTGGTTCAGGAGCCAGGTTAATAACAGGTATGATTGGATTTTTATTGTGTTATTGCCCAGATTAGTGTTAGAGTACAGACAGCCTCAGGTCCTTGAGCTTATTTAAAGACCTTCATATTTTCCATCAACAGCTGTATGAAGTTAAAGGGAAAGAGGCCATGGGATTTCTCTTTCTCAGCTAGTTTATTTGTGAGGTGGTGAGGTTAATGTGGCAATATCCCATGCTTAGTAGAGAGGCTTTTTGGCTTTAAGCATTGTGTGTGCTCCCTTCAGATTTATGATTTTGACCCCAGCCTGGCATTATCACACTGTCAGTGGGAGTGCAGGACTGGTTTGAACCTTCAGCTCTTGGTGGTAATCTCCCTTAATTAGTTTACAGTTGAAACAATTGTCCCTCTTTTTGCCTTTAAACAAGGGAAGTTTGCTCTATCAGTGGTTGATTTCCCTGAGGGAGGAAATCCTGAGAGGGGTTATCAGACAGAGAAAAGCTCTGGGCTCCACTTTCAAAGCGCTGCCATGTATGAAGCATGCATCAATCCTGTTAGTACTGCTTATTATTTCACAATGGCGTGTCAGGAATTACGGGCACAGACCTTTCTAAGGACTCTTGCAGACCTTTATGCACTCTCATCCCAAGTCAGGATTTTGGGGAATTATGTGCTAATAAAAGCTAATTTTACACATTAAATTGCATTCTTTGAAACTGCTCTTTTAATTGCTGATCTTTCCCTGACTTCTCCACAGATCTCTCTGAGCCTCCTCATTGTCGAATTTCTGCCAGAGAGCCCTCCATGCCTCGTCATTAGGGCTAAAATCTGCCATCACTTAACATAACACACGGGGCTTACAACTGGGAGCAGCCCCCTCCCTTGCATGGAAGTACAGACAATAATAGACACTGTAGTGGCAGCGCCAATGGGAGTTTTACCATGTATTTTAATGACTTGTGCTTGATTACATTTGCTAGATTGAACCGAAGTTCATTTAGTAATTGGTATGATTCTTAGAGGGTTCACATTTGACATTCCTCACTCATTAAAGAGCTCAAACAATGGCTGTTACAACTTTCATCTCAACGATGACCCTCTCAGATACATATCCAGTCTTTCTTTTGATAAACCACCCATCCCTGCATTCATTAACACTTAACCATCTGCAGCCAGCCCCTTCTAGTACCTTCTCCCTTGCTTTGATGATATAATTAAAAGCCTCCTGTATTATCTCCCTCAGAGGGAAAAGTTTAGGTGCATCAGCTCTCAACACATGCACTGTTTGTTATTTGATTCTGTCTGTATCAGCTGTTCTTAGTGACAGACTCATTTTTCATACTCTGTAAAGATTAACGGAGTGGGAGATCAGAGGCATGAGAAGGGAGTGTGGCTTTCGATATTTAGTAACCAGATGCTCATTTGAAATGGTGATGGAGTTTGCAGTTATCTGTTAGATTGTTTGATTCCTTTGCTTGTACCTGAAGATAAACTGGTTTAAGCATTGAGTCAATGAAAATTAGCATCGTCTTTAGTGGCTTGTTATGATAGAGTGCTCTTATCAGTCTGGTTTAGCGTGGCTATTCTCTCCTCCAGTCTGGTTTACAGAAATTGCAGCTTTGTTTATGCATGTGCCCAAACTTGCCTGTTTGACCTTTGAAGCTGTGATTATAATATTAATCTATGGGACTATTCTGTTGCAAATCACTTAGGTGGTCTGTGCTTCAGAGGATTTTCATTGTGGGACCTCCCTCTTGTCCAGCATGATGTTCCGTTATTGTTAGTATATTCTACATTGAAAGCTAACTCGGGGTGGTGTTTCAGTACATCTTGTTGTCTGGCTGGGTTTGGGGGGGGGGGGGGGGGGGTG
>JASSUY010030820.1:0-63430 GCA_032466535.1 Forpus xanthops | reverse complement strand
GGGGGGGTTGTGTGTGATGGAGCTGCAATGAGGATAGCGCTGTGCTACTGTCTATCCACTTGCACTGATTTTGTATAACTGTTATAAAGTTGCTTAGCTACAGAAAAGCTCAGTACAATACTTGCATGCAGATACAAACTTCAGCTTTCAAATCCTCAGTGTCCTGTGGTGTAGCTAAATAGCGTTATTCCAGTGCGCAGGTGGGGAGACTGGATGTGTGAAAGCCACACAGACACTGGCAACAGAACCAGCTTTTATTGAGGAGTTCTTGTTTTACCCTCTTCTGCTTGATATCTGCCCCTTGCAGTCAGCCTCGTGTTTAAAGGGGGTTGTGGTAGATCTTGGATAGGGAGAGAAGAACCTGGCATTCCGGCACTAAAGAAACTGTCCTGTTTGTCATCTTCAAGTTAAGAATTATTTTTTTTCTACTATTTTTCCCTCTCCTTCCCATGTTGCGTCCATTTTTTTTTACATATTTCTTGCCTTGTTCCATTGTTTTGTTCATTTTCCCATCTTGCCTCCCTGCTCCGTTTCTTTCCATTTGTCCCTTTCACCCATTTGAATAAACTATTATGTTCGTTATATAAATACAAGGGAGCTCTTTCCTCAGAGAAGGTATGAAAATTCTCCCCCTCATAAATACACAAAATGTGGAAACCATCCTCAGGAGGCAGAGCAGGAGGGAGTCTGCTGACTTCCAACTGCAAGACCTCATTAAAATTAGTGGATTCCCTAACCTCTTTGCATAAGGAACATTGCTATTTGGGCTGACTTCCACAGCAACATCTGGGCCACTGATAGCATCAGTACTGGAGCAGTGCTAGGTGAGCTCATGTTTTGTTAATGAAGTAATCTACTGAAAGTGCATAGATCATTTTTTTAGTACTGCATACTTTTCTGCAAAGTGTCATACTACTATTATAGGAGTTTTCCTTTGCAAGTGGGACTTCAGGAATTTGTTATAGTTAATATACTTAACTTGAACTGAATGGTATGCTTGAGAAATGCCACCTCAGTTGTAAAACATTAAGACTTAAATACTTTGGTAGTTCAATGCATTGATTGAGAAGTACACTGAAAAATAGAGGAAAATCAGAGGAGGAAAAAATGAAAACTGAGGCAATTTCAAGTGTGGCTTAAAATTTCTCTCCTTAATAGCCTCTGGACTGTGAGTGCAGGTACAGGCCAGTGTAGTCCCTGACTGTTGTGTTCTGTCTTTTTTAATATGCAAGCTAAATATTCTTAGCTTCTAAGCCATCTAAATATGGCTTTTCTGTCCTGAGAAGTAGTGGTGAGTGTTCAGACCACCAGCACACTCTCAAATGAGGCTACAGGTGTGCATAAAATATCCATCTGCTTTAAGACAGGTTCCAAAAGGGGTTCTGCTATCTTAAGAGCAGCGAATCCATAAAGAGCATAGGAGTAATTGATGAGTCTTTATGATATACAATTTGGTTAAGTATTGAAGCTACTGGAGATCTCTGAGTTTCTGAAATATTAACCTGCCACTGGTCTGAAAGCAAAGACTTCCCTGTTTGCTGTTGTTTGGCTAACGATGAGTGAGAGCTTTTCTGATCTTTTTCACCCCACTGGGCTGGATAGGCAGATGCTTTGTAGTTGAGCTGTGGCAGTCATTTGTAATGTGTACTGTAGGAAAGGTGAGCAGACCCCATCTCCTTCCCCTATTCCCCTCCAGGAATTGTTGGAAAAAATACAGTAGTGTTGTTGTGTTTGCTAGCAGAACAAGCACAGCCTTGCATATTAAGGCAGGCACTTAGCCAAAAGCTTTGAATTATTGTACCCTGACATTACCCACTGTAACTTTTAGCACTCTGGGCCCATTACTTTGGCTTCCTGCCCAGTAATGTGCAATTTCCACTTACATGAGAAGATGTAGCAGGAGTAATGACTCCTTGGAGGAGGTGTTTTCTTTCACAGCAGATCAGCCCAGGACCAGCAGGTGTAAGTTTATAGACCCAGTCCAATAATGGCAGCCTGCACTGTTCTCTTTAATCCAGCAGTAGATGTAAAGGGGCAAATCTGCCTTTGCACACTTTTCACTATCCACCGACCTAAGTGCAAAGGCAGGCTCTTGTAAACAGCTATGCAAAGCTCCATGATTTTCCTTTTTTCTTTTCCAGGCACCCCAGGATGCACATCAGAACAGGGCTGATGGATGCCCATCTCTACTGTCTGAAGAAATACGTGGTAGACTTCCTTGTAGAAAACAGGTAAAAAATCCAAGCAATACACACGTTTGTAGCAGGTGTTTGCATTGGCATACGGTTTGTACCAGAGCCTTTAAGGGAAGATTTGTTTCATTAAACTGTATAGCATAAAACAGAAATGTGTAAGAAACCAGTTTTCAAAATGCTTTAACTGCACTAAAAGGAACACCAAGCATTATGTATAAGATTCTTATTCAGACCTTTTTTTAAAGAAAATATCTAATAACAGCATAAGTGATTTTTTTTTTTTGCCTCTTTTCTTCATCTCTTCTTTTCCTAATGTATCTGTGCTTTTTTGGCTGCTCGTTTCACCAGGGCTCCCCCATTGTTAGGGCTGTGAATACATTTCTGACCTTTGATTTCCCCCACCACAGTCTGTTTTGGCCTTTGCAATCACCTCTTCTCTCCCCCTTCACATCCACCACCACTGCAGGTGGGCTATCTCTGTAGCATCCTATGTTTTTAGCTTGTGATGTTCCTCTGTCAAAACTCTGAGACCACCCACAGAGAGTAAGAAAAACATCCATTTATGGAAGTGGAGAAGGATCTTAGCTATAATATTTCATGAAACAGATGAAAAAAAAAAAACCTGTTTATCTTTAAAAAACAAACAAATGAACAGCCCCCCTCACAGTAAGCAGTTTTGGAATGATGTCCTGTTCCTAGACTTTTTGCAGCACTCTCATGCCCATTGCATATATTGACTGCTCACTGAGCTCCCAAGAGGTTTTTTCCTTTTAAGATGAAAGATAAAGAGGCTAAGTGTTGTGTTCATAGTGCTTTTCCTTAGCAGATAAATTGACATGTGCAAAAGCACTGCGGAGGGGAGATTTGTGTTAGTCTCCACCATATACAAATAGGGTGCTACAGCTGGATAAGTGATTAAAGGAACTCTTCCAGAATGAGGTGCTGTGAGTGAGTTAAAATATAGTGGAAAATCTGTGTTAACCCCCAGTGTAATTTCTTAGCATGCGTAAGAATAAAGCTTATCCGATACTTTGACTGGCAGATGGGGACATTGTACAAGTCATTTTAGTTCCCATTTGTTTATGGGAACATGTGTGAAAGGTGAGAAAGCTTCAGGAGCCAACAGATGCTTCAAATCTGGAATATACCATTTATTCAGTGTATTTTAGAAAGTCTGTGACAGTTGGGACTTCCTGTATTTCCTGTGGTAGCATGAGGCAGTGTTTGCACCTTTTCTCATAACTCAACATGGACTCATTTCTTGAAATCCTACCCATCTAGCTTTGCTGGAATTAGACATTTTTGGAATATTAGATGTTTCACACATCTAGGGTTTTTTTTCTATGGTTATTTCATGCTGGTTTGAATTTAGATCATTATGTCTGTGGGACAACGACAGTCTTTGTCAGACATACCACAGTGTGTGACACAATGAGGCCTCTCAGCGTAGACAGTGGTAACTTCAGATTTCAAGGTTTTATGCTATTTCCATTGAAGCTGGTGATACCTTGGCTTTGCCAGTGGTGGGATTTCACCTCTTGTTAACCAAAGTCGGCAGAGTAAAGTCCTGCTCTGAACACTGCCGGTTGTCCCCAGGTTTCCCTAGAACAAGTCTACTGACCTTTTGCAAGTATGACCAGTTGGTTTTCCTGTTTTGTATAGAGAGGTCACTCTCTGTCTTCAGTATTTCTTGAAGCTGCACTTCTTTTCTTGACACTTCCATGACCAATGCATAATTACAGCAGCTAGACAGCATTTCTTAAGATCTGATAGCAACATCTGGCTTACTAGTGGCGAGTAGGTGCTTCATTCGCCTTATTTACACACATGCTTCTTATTGCGTCAATTGAGAGAGAGTCAATTGCAAGTAATGTGCTTAACTGGCAAATCTGAGGAATGGGACTTTTGCCATGAGGAATAACTTGGGCTTTCAGGCTTCTGGCATCAGTGGGCATTTGCAGCTTGTTTTTCTTCCCTGAGGAAGGGGAGGACAGTGCATATCCAAAGATCTTTCCATGTTTGGCAGCGGTATGCCAGGACTTTTGAAAGACCCTGTGGAATATTTTTGCCTCAAAAGTACTGACATCTACATAATTGTTTGGGTTTAAGAATTCTTTTTAATACTTTGGTTTTTAGTCTAGAGAGAACCTACAGTAAGATTTTGCCTCTCTGCAATTCCACACCAGGACTGGAGAAGCTCACATGCCTTGTTTAAGTTGTGCATGTTTAAAACTAACAGCAGGGACTGAAGCGAACAGTGAAGCTCTTGTGTGGTGCCAGGAAGTACTGACACAGTGTACTTCCTCAATATTACAATATTTACATTGTGTTAATATTTTAGCAGCGGGGTTTGATGGCAGGCAGAACACCTTCTTTCATTGTTTGTAGCTCAGTGAAGCATTTACATTTTTTTTCAGGTTTTATTTTGACATTCCAAAGCAGAAAAGATGTTGCCCAGCACTAAAAAACTCGGATCCAACAGCTGGCAGCAGCTCGCTCTTTTTGCAGAGGAAAATTATGATTATTTTTCAGGTCAAAGAATTACATGAAAACTAATGTGATTGTGTTGCTTCAGTTGGGATAAAAGCCCAGTGTAGTCCCTGCTTAGCTGCAAAGATGTGGCAAGAACAAGCTCTTCACAAGTGAAGGTAGTTTGTAGCTGCACCTGTAAATTACATTCCTCCACTTCAATATATGCATTGTAGGTAAAGTCCAAAGGAACTAGCAACTAATATGAAAAGAGGGAAAAGAGAATGTGAAATTGCTAAAGCTTTGGTTTGTCTAAGTTTCTGAATCTTGCTTTAGGATTTGGGACTTTTGTTATATGATGCATCTGGAAAAAGGCTGAATTTGTTGTTCAGCTCCAGAATGAAGTCATGATACCAAGGTTTTATCACCAACTTGGTCACTGTCTTGCTTTGTGGTACTAGATAGGTCCCTTAGTTTTTCTATGCATTTGTTTCCTTTTCTGGGTGGGATTGTTTGGAGAATAATCAGTGTTTGGCAGCAGTGAAATTCTAATATCAGAGATATTAGGAAAGGTCAAAATACTGTTCAGTAGTCTGTGAGTTTGTAGTCCTTTAATACATTTTAATGAACTTATTTAAAATGACTGAATAGTAGATTCTCATGTCTGAGGTCTTGCTGCACTGTAGCAAACCAAATTCTTGAGTTTTAAAAAGCAGAGATTGCTGGTGCCTTTTGCATAAGTCAGAGGAAATGGTCTTCTTATGAGACTCCCCTCAAATATGTATGTCCAGACATACAAAGATGTATATCGTACCCTGTCCAGATGTACCAAGGTCAAGCACTCATGGTTCCACAGTTCGTGGAGGAACAGCTGAAGAAATTCTTGCCCCTGGCAGTTTGTTATTCCCTGCAGCTGGCATTTTTTCCTTCCCTTCTCTCCCCATTCCCGCATTACTGGGCAGTTTGATTATCTGAGTGCTCTTAATCAGCTCCAGTGGCAGCCTCTGCCAGGGGTGCCAGTTTGAGCACTCAGAGCTCTGCCCTGGGATGGACATCTTCATCCCTGCATCCACAATGTTGATGACTTCAGGGTCTGTTCCCGCTAGCTTCATAAGAGGTCACAGACCATACCCTGCTACCAAGCGGATTTATCCCATCAGAACAGGGACCGTGAACAAGCAGCAGCTTGTCTGGGATGAATTTTCTGCAGATTATAACTGTATCGGGGTTTTTTTTTGTGCAGAGACCTTTGTTTCTTCCCCAGGTTCCTTTCCGCATCAGTGAAGTTAGAGTTGCAGAAATTGGTCTCGGTTTGGCAGATGTAAGGAAGTTCTTTACTGTGAGGGTGCTGAGGCCCTGGAACAGATTGCCTAAAGTGGTAAATGCTCCATCCCTGGCAGTGTTCAAGGCCAGGTTGGACAGAGCCTTGGTTGACATGGTCTAGGGTGAGGGAGTTTGGAACTGGATGAGCTTAAGGTCCTTTCGAACCCAAACCATTCTATGATTCTCAGTTGTATCATGTCTTTGCACAGCAGGGAGGTGAGATCTCCCTGTATTCAGATGAGAGCATTTCTTTCCTAAACACTTCCATTTCCAGAATAAAGCTAAGCTGAGGATCTTACAGGTGCTGCACTTTGGGGCAGTGGGAAGACAGGCTTATGTGTTTCAGGAACTGCTCTGGCAGCACAGATAGGGGTAGTTGAAAGTGAACACCTGCACCACACAATGAACTGCACACTATTGCTGTTCTTAGAGCAATCCTTACTGAAGCTGAGCCAGCAGGCTAGACAGCAGCAGAGGCTGGAGCTGGCTGGGGGCACGGCTCCACCCCACAGCTGGCGGGCCTCACACCCCTGGGGCCTGGGGTGGCAGCCAGCACAGTAGCCAGTCCCCTTTTTTGGCACTCTCCTGAGTGCTAGGTTGGAATCCTGCCTCACTGCTGCATTCAGGGCAGATGGAAGAAGAGAGTCCTTATTCCCTTTCCCCTGTGAACTTCATCTGTAGGAGAGGGCAGGATCCAGGACTGTGCCTTGCGAGCCCGGTGTGCTGCACAGGCATGCACTGATACTTCTTTACTGTGTGCTGACATCTGGCTTGCTAACAATCCCAGCAGAGCTGCTAGCAGAAGAAATGTCATCGAAGTGCAACTGCATGGTAGTTTGTGTTCTGGTTTTTCTAGAGTGTTTCCAAAGCTCCAGCCTGGTGAAATAAGATACCTGATTTGGGGAAGAGCAGTGGGAAGAGATAGATAAAAAGCAGTCGCTTTCCCCTGTAATGTTTTAACAAGGAAAATTCAGTCTGGCGTTGGAAATTTAAGTGTTGAAGATATGTCTATATATCCTGTGTATATGCTTAAAAGTATGTGTAATATGCATTTATAATAGATGTCTGCATGAATGGCATTGTGCCCGCAGTCAGTTGTGCGGTCACAGATGACAAGTTGATATACACGTAGGAATTTCACCCTTCTCACAGCTCAAGCCTGTAGATACACAGAGACTGCCGTTTTCACCTCTCACTGGGATAGACCACAGTGTCTGAAGCCAGATCAAGGCTGCCTGAAACAAAGCAGGATGTGGTCTTACGTACTAAGTAACCTCCCAAAAATCACTTTTGTCAAATTTCATCAGCGCAGAGCTTGTCATGTGCATGCTGATCAATCCTTAGTTACAGATTGGACACGCAAAAAGCTAAATTTAAAAATACTAACTTTGCAAGGTGGCACTAAGGAAATGCCTCAGCTGAGGATCCCTGTGCAACCTTTTGCTTCTGTATGCACTACATATTACGGTACAGTCTCCGGTTACAAGACTCTAAACTTTGGTTGGTTGGGTATTTTTCTTCTGTGACCATTGCTTCATCTGTTGCCTAAGATGCTCACTGAAGGAGACGCTGTTCAATATTGTATGTAACTTCTGAAGTTCAGGTGAAGGCTACCACCTTACTTGCTGCTGACTGTTTAAACCCTGTTCTGAAGATAAGGTAAATACTTTCCTTTTGGATTCTCCATGCTCATCACTGATTCTATAATGCTCTGCACATACTTAAGTATCCAGCACCCCTATTAGTGAAGCAGTGGTCTTTCCCCATTCTGAAAGTAGGAAACTAAGATACACATGAGCTGAAGTTTGAAGCTCTTTGCCTGAAGTCTGCCATTTTTCAGACCTTAATGTTATACAGAGGCTCTTAATGCTGAAAGAATCTTTACCATTGATGACAGCTGTCCAGGGTGACACTAATCAAGTCAAAAACACACAATTGATAGCAACTTGCCGAAAGTAGATTTATGTTCTGCATTCAGAATATGTAAACTCTGTCAGAAAGGGATTAAAAAAATAAAATCTGATCTTTGGGCATCATTCATTTGTCTTAAATATTAGCAGTTCTTTTCTCCTCTTTCAGCCTTCTTCCTTGTGTATTTAACACACATGTTGTAACAAATGAGGCAGGCATTCTTTTGCCTCATAATACAACCTTGATTCATCCCCAAGGCATAGTCCCATCTTTGCATAGGGTGAAGAACAGATTGAGATTGGGGAGAGAGGAAAAGTAGGTGTGTTTTTAAGGACAGTGGCATAATGTGTACATATGAGGTCTTAAGATTGTATAAACAACATAGTTTTAGCTTTTCTCAGTTTGAGTGCCCAAACTGTTACTGTGATGTTCTTTTAAGAGCATTTATTTTCATATATGTGACACTTTCTCAATCCGTAAGGCTACTGTGAATCTTGCTGATGGGAGTAGCTGTTGTCAACATAGATTCATCACCTTTCAGGTCACTCACCAGAAGGAGATGGGATGCTCTAAACTTGAAAGAATATCTAGCTCAGCCTCTGTAACCTTGGTCCAGAACATACTCTTGTTTTCTTTCAGAAACAGAGAGAGAATGGAGCATACCCAGTGTAGAAGGGCACAAAAAATTGAGCTGTGAAATAGGTCTCTTCCAAGCATGTGCAAACAGTGAGTTTTCAGACTTGGCTTGATGTAGTATGGGCACTTTTCATGTTTGCAAATGAACGCCCTGACGAAAAGACAGACTTGTGCCAGATTGCAAGCATGGAATCGTGTGAGCTTTTCAGCAGAGCAGTTGAAATGTTTTTTTTTTTAACATGGACAAAACAAAGGGGTTTTTCCATGATTTTGTTCTTGAAAATAGTTGAGATTTTTGATGAAACCATCAAAACCAGCAAATTCAGCTTGAGGCAAACACCTGGCACAGTGATTTCAGCCAAAACAGTTAAACTTTGGCAAAGTTTGCAAACAGATGAAGACAGAACCTCACAATAGGAAATGTTGGGTGAATTATCTATAGGTACCCCAATTCTGCCACCTCTGAAAGTTAGTCATCTTGGGTTTTATGAAGGCAGATGCCACTGTGTGTTTGTTCAGATGTTATGGCTTCTCTGTTATGTACCAGAGTGACAACTGCATTTTCTAATGTAAGGAGATCTTTGGACTTTCTTTCAGAAGACTATGTTCATCTACCTTGAAGTGATAGCACACTACTCATACATTAGAACATTTCACATACTTCTGTGTGTCCTTCTCCCTTTTTCCCCCTTCTTTCTCCTAAAGGCATGGTAACATTTTTATTGCGTTTAGTAATGTGTTTTGCAAACAAGCATTTTGTCCCAAATATAGCATTTCTGAATTGCTGGGTGTAGAAAAAGCCACTATTTCCCTTGTACAGTCACCTGGGAAACAGGCAGCTCTGTTTGTGGCCAGGAGGGATGATGTGTGGAAAGGCAAGAATGATAAACAGCAGCACTGTGGTCTCTTCAAAAGGTTTGAGTAAGCATTCACAGCGCCTTGTCCTGGGAATGCTGAGTGCTGACATCTTGCTTGCCACCAGGGCAATCCACTTTCCCATCAGAGCCCTCCTCTCAGGGTGCACCCTGTGAGAGGCTGAGCTGGAGCTGAGGAAACAAATCAGCTCTACTGCAGTTCTTCCAGTGCTGGAAAGCTGCCTTCCAGAATCTGCCAGTAGAGAAACTCTTCTCTGAACTGAGCAAATTTGCAGTAAGCTTTATAGCCAAAGTCAGGATGATTTGTTTGCAGAGTTAAACACTGGGGTTTGTTGATTCTTTTTTTGAACTGCTGAAGTAAATAAGAGCAAGTTGTGTGAGGTCATAGTGCTGTGCCTTTCCAAACGGCTCCAGCTGCATTCCCAGTGCAGGCTTCCTTCTCTGCCGGGTCCGGAAAGTCTCTGCTAGGCCAGCACTAGGAGGGGAGAGGAAGGGATGCTGTGTCAGTGCTGTGTGCTGAGATGTGTGGCCTCAAGAGCTGCAGTGGAGCCACCCTTCTCGTTGCCAATAAATGGCAGGGGCAGTAGGAGATCTTTGAAAACTGGAGGTGCAAGTGTCTGGCTCTGAAGCTCCTGCTTGGATGGCTGCATGCTGTGCTGTACACAAAGGCCCCTGCAGGTTTATATTAAGGTGCTGCCCAGACTAAACCAGTGCATTTTTTCTTTTCCCCTCTAAATGCCTTTTTATCATTCAGGCTGTCACCTGTGTTTCCTGGCAAGGACTGCTGGCTGGGGGAGGTCTGGCAAAGCTGAACACCCAGCTTTGGTGGTCTTTGTGTAGCTGCCTGAAAGATGGCTTAAAACAGAACCTGCTCTGTGAATACCTGCAAGTTAACATGTGTCAGCCGTGTGGCTGGAAGGTTTCTTCTTTGCTGAAAAGAGAGATTTTATAATGAATACTTTCCTTGTGATTAAAATGGGTAAATAAACAAATAGCTCTTACAGGAAGTATACTGTGTGAAGACAGGGCAAATAGATTGTAGCTTTCCAAACAAGGAAATGAAAAAAACAGCACACTAAGCTCCTCCTCAGTGCATTTACTCTATTAGAATGTGAAATGGTAATTTGTCTTTCCCATTTCCTTTCCTTGTCAAACATATCCAGCTGTTGGAGCTTTCTCTGTTCCCTACTAAAAATGCCAAGACTTAAAATCTGTTGATGTCCTCCTCCAGGATATCATTACCATTATCTTTCCATGATGATAATGGTCTCAAGCTCCAAAACCTCCAAGGAGAGAAAAACTGATGATTCAAAATAGACTTAAACTAATCATGATTTTCAGCGTATCACTTTGTTAACAAATACAGCTTCTTTTCTTGTTAGTGAACTACCTGGGAGCATGCATGTCTTTAGATGTGCTGAATTGAAGCTGATTCACATCATGAATAATGGCAAATCTTCCTGTGAGACCATGATATGCCGTAGTGGCCATGTGCCTGAGATACTCAAAGCACATACCGTCTTCTATACATGTAAGCTGCTCCTAATGCATTTTTTTCTAGAGTAAATGCTAAAATCTAGCTTTGTGATTTGCAGCATCAGATAACAACCCTTTGAATTGCCTATGAGAAGTATGTAAAGAGGACATTTAGTTATAGGATCAGAGATGAATTTAGGTTGGGGAGGGACCTCTCACAGTCTCTAGTCCAAACTCCTGCTGAAGTAAGTCTTAACTTCTGTGTTGCTCAAGGGATTTTTTTGTAGTTGACATTTTAAAATCCCCAAGGATGGAGACTGGGCCTTGTCCCAGGACTGTACCACTGACTGAAAAGTTGTTTTCTTTATGTCCCAACTGGAATTTTCCTTGTTGCAGCTTCTGTCCATTGTCTCTTGCTCTTTGACTGTATACAACTTGGAAAAGTCTGGCTATCTTCTATATCACTTCAGTTTGGTAGTGGAAAACTGTTACTAGATTCCCCCAGCAGCCATCTCTTTTCCTTGCTGAGCAAGCCCAGCTCCCCAGCTTCTCCCGCGTCATGTGCTCCTGGCCCTCTTGGTGGCCTCAGCTGGGCTTGCTCTGATCTGATAATAAACATTTAAAATTGTTAACTGTTTTTCCACTGTTTCCCTGTTCCTTTGGTAGCCTTCAGTCAAATGGGCTTCTGTCTTCACACGAGATGTGGGTTTTGAAGGAGGAATGATGATTCTTTTATCCATCTATGTGAGCTTTTCATTTTTTTTCCTTAAATCATTGCCACTTGGACAGTATCACCCCAAGTATTCTTTCATGAGTGAGTAACTTTTCTTCCACACGGCACTACTTGCATGTAAGATAATACTTAGGGTGAAATTATTGTCTTACCTTGCTGGACATCTCCCTGTGAGGATACGATCCTTGTATGGGATATCATGGTATATATGGAAAACATAATTCTCCTGTATGTTCTATTCAGATGATCTGATTGTACAACTTTTCAAGAATGTTCAAGATAATGTTTTCCTTTTTTCCCCTCTTCAGTTTGCTTCTCCAACCTCTTTCCTCTCACATCATCCCAGCCACTGACTCTGAAAGGCCGAGTCCCTTTTACTTCTAAGTTGAATTTTTGGAAAAGAAAGAAAATAGTGGTTGTTCCCCTACTATTCCACTTCTCATAGGTTTTATATTCTAGGTGGTACTCCAGTGATAGAAGGGTTTGACTGGAAGGGATGCCTTCCACTAAACAGATTGCTTAAAGCCCCATGCAACCTGGCCTTGAGCACTTCCAGGGGCAGGGCAGTCACAACTTCTCCGGACAACCTGTTCCAGTTTCATTGTTCCTTAGCCAGTCAAATGAAACATGAACAATAATAAAGGTCTGTAACACTGTTGCTGACTTTATTATTGCATTGAATTATCGTGATGGGAGACTTTTAACTTCCTGCACACAGAAGGGAAAATAAATGCTATTAATGATGATAGGGCACAAATGCCTGATTAGAGTAGGTAAGAGATACCTTCATTAAGTCAGTGAATCATCAATCAATAGCAGTACTCGAAGTTCCATTTTGAATGTGGTAAGTAGCTAGATTATGAGGGTAAGAGCTGATTTTAGAACAGGCTTGAATAAAGGGGGGGGGCAGCTACAAATTTCTTCACTTGAAACAAGGTGAAAAAATTTAAAAAGGGGATTTAACATTTTAAACAGGACAGTCGATGGGAAATGCTGGGTGCTGTCTAGTTAAGGTACCAGTTTTGAAGTAGTCAAAGGCCTAAAGGGGGGAGGATTTCCCTAAATCAAAGATGCAGAGTTGAAGGGTAGCACACAGAGCATTTTACACCGGACTTTTCTGGGTGAGTATCACCTGGAAAGAACCTTAGGAATAAAAGTAGGCTTGTGAAGAAGAAAAGATGAGATTCACTGGCCAAAAAGCTTCATCTTTAAGTTCTTCAGGAAGCAGTAAAGTGACCCAAAAAAAAGTTTAGTGTTATTACAGGATAGCAGATCACGTTGCAAATGCCACAGAAAGAGAACAGAAGAAGAGTTGTCCTACAGGGAGGGGTGGAGCAAGGATTAGTAAGGGTGTGGAAATGGGACTCGCAGAGGTGAAAGCAGGACTGAACTACACACCAGAGCTTCCAGTTTATCTTCCAGACTGCTGAAAGAATGAGTGTGTTGTGAAGCCAACCAAGAATGGGTCCATTTGACTGCAGACCACCATACACAGTACATGCGTGGAGAAATAGAGAAAAATAATGTGAACATCTTAAGTTTGCATAGTTCATGAGCTTTGTGGATACATGTCATCTTTATCAAAAGCATCATATGCATATGTTTGTTTAGGCATATTATCAGAGTGCCTCTGTTCAATGCACTTTTCAGAAAACGAGCCTAATTTCAAAGGCATTTAGAAAAAAGAAGTTGGTAACTCAGACACAGATGGCTGCAAAGACGGAGGTGGGAGAGAATGGGGAAAGATGAGTTTTGGCAAGGAATCGCGCTTGGTGCAGGTGCGCTTGTTTTAGAAGAATGGGATGCTGTCTGGGAATGAATGAGATCCGTTCCTCAGCAGCATGTGGAACCTGCCAAATACCCTGGGTGGCCTCCGACGGCCTCAGAGACTTTTGGTCAGAAAGAAGTTCTAAAAATGTCTAAACTTGCTGGCATTCCCGTGCAAAAGCTGTGTTAGTTGGGAGCTGTGGGGCATTCCTGGCTGTTTGGCGAGTGGGCAGAGGTAAGGTTACTTAGGTGACCCAAGCTGAGTGCACACACGCTTTCAAAGGATTTGAGTGTGTAATTGAGGAGTTTTAATTTCTGTGGTCAATTTTTCAGAAAGCTGCCTTGTTTCCCAAAGGGTTTTTTGGCAGAAGTGGAAGTTAGATCCCTGCTCCTTTAAGTGCATCCAGACTTGGTGGAACTTGAGAACGGCTTTTCATGTGGTTTGCATCCATACCATCCCTTCCATACTTTGATCTGGATCCTCTCTGCATTATGGTGTCTATGACTGTCACTTGGCATATCTTCGTCTGCTTTCCTTCCATCATCCAAAATGCAGGGATTTTGGCAGCAATTCTGCACTTTTGGGAAGTTATTCATAAGCTTGAGCCTGCAAAGCAAAGCTTATACCAGCCTTTATACTGGCATGCTCTGCAATAGGTTTTGAAATAGTCATACACACTCTTATGAATGTTGGGAGTGCGTTACTGTCAGACTTGAAGGTTTGGGTTAGAAAATAGTATGGAAAGATAAATGAAGCACAAATGCAGTCATGTGGAATTACCTCCTAGAATATTTCTCAAAGTTTCCTTGTCTTCTCCATAGACTTTTAGCTCCAAAAATAATAAGACACATTGACAATAAGTAATAAGTAATTAATGTGATATTTGGAGAGATGAGAAATATATTTACTCTTTTTGTGATAGAGATTTTGAAAGTAGACCAGGACAAATAGAATGTAGCAAGAAATAACATCTGTTTGATGCCATGATTGGTGTTGCTGGTTATTGAATTGGGTACAACTAATTGCCTGGTAATTTACTGGCTTGCCTTGTTACTTTGGAGTTTTCCTGTATTATAATTGGTCTTAGGCATGCCAAACAACGGCAAAAAGATTTTTGCAAGGAATAAAGGCAGAAATAGCCTTCTGCAGGGATGTGGCACACCCTATAAATTCATCATTTGATATTTTTTTCCTTTTGAACACAGTCCTCTGCTTTCTCCACATTCTTAGCATGTCTCAGAAATTCCAGCGTTTTTAGCAGTGAATCAGTGAGAAGAAGGGGAAAAGGTCTGTAATTGCTTTTTCCATTGTGCTTGTTAAAACCGCGTTGTGGGAAATGGACCCAAACACTGTCTTTTAAGTGGTGTTGAGTCTGAGGCAGGTGGTATTAACTCAGGACTGCATTAACTCTTTTCAAATCTCTTTCCTGTTTCCTTGAGGAAACATGCCTGGTGTATATATGTGGCAAGGGCTGTTTGCCTGCCTCTTGCATTGACATTTTAATTTGGTCCATGATATAAATATCATTTCCCTAATCCCCCTTGCCCTGACCCTGTTTTGTCTTTTCTTCAAAGTGAGTTGACTTTTTTTTCCCTTTAAGGAGGGGGGAGGAGGTGGGAATGGTAGCTGGCTGCTCTAGTTTGGAGCATTAAATGCTTGGAGAAAAAAATCTCAGAGTAACTGTTGTTTCTTTCTTTGTATTCACATGGAAATTTTTAATCTCCATCAAAGGATCAGGAGAAAATAACGTTGAGATTCAACAAGAGAGCTCCCAGCTTACATGGAATTTTTAAATGTTATTTGGCTTTATCCTTTAAGCGATGAGAACCATGAACTATGTACCTACAGGGTTCAGAATTAACTTTTCTCTTTCTTCCAGCACACCCTCTTTTTTTCCCCCCTCTCTCCCTTTTTCTTACGTCTTTATTGTTCTGCATAAACATGCAACTTCTTTTTGGCCAAAACTGTAAGTGCCTTAGGATTTGTTTAGTTGTATTTATGTATACATTTCTAACATTAATTATGTGCACCAGTCTGAAATACAGTCTCATGTTTTCCGTTTGATGTGATCTGAAGAATCTCTGTTGAAGGCCATGTAACAAAGTTCAGAACCCAACCCACTGTATACTTGCATAGTTGTACAAGAGCTAACATTAGCCTGTTAGGGGAAAAAAAAAAGGCAAAAGTAGGTTATAAAAGGGCTAATAATCATCTTGTTTGTAGTGGGGAAATCACAAAAAGTATCTGCACCTGTAGATGTAGCTGATTGTGCTAATGATGATAGCAAGGGAGACCCCCTGCAACTAGCCCATGGAGAGAGTAACAGCAGATTTCACAGGTGGGTGCTGACAGCAATGGTAGATTTCATGCTTCATCACAGATTAATAAAACAGGGAGGATATTAAAATGCTAATACTCATTAATACCGTTTTATGGTGTTTAACATTAAACATGGAAAATGAAAGACAGCCGGTAAATGGAACTGACAGTTGTGTTCAGGGCGTCTGAAGCTGATGAGAACTGGCTGCAGGGAATATAAGCTGTGGGTAGTCACATTCCTGCTGTGAGTCAAGCCAAACAGCACCTCCTGGTACCTAGACTTCTGCAAGATCACCTAAACTTAGATTAAATAGACTCTTCTATTATAATGAAGTATTTGATGAGATTTTTTTCTTTACCAGCATTAGTCACAACCATGATTTTTTGTGTCATACGAAAGGCAGAGGTTCCAGCAGTACTTACATCTGAGAGCAGCATTCACCCGCTTGAACCATAATTGTGAAATACGTAATATTTTTAAATGTAAGTGGTCAACATTTTTTTTTTCCCCAAAAATGCTTCTTGTATTTCAACTGGCTCCATTGTTCTTCATTTCTTGCTGAAGTTTCAATAAGCTTCTCTTCATCCCAGAGTCAGTTGCATTTCAGCAACAAGCAAAAGTTGGCCCTCTGTGGGCCATAATGTATGTAATGTAATATAATATACATAGATACAAACTTACTTTTGCCATATCACAGACTGTTCTAATTTTATTTGTGGTTAAAACTCTCCCAAAACTTCTGTGTAGCTGTGTTTAAATGTGAAAGTTAAACATATCTAGGGTATTCTCACCTCATGTTCTTCACAATTAAAAGGTTTTCATTATAGCATTAACCTTATCTCTGCCTTGCAAAAGTCCCAGGAACACTGGGAAGACATTGTGGTGCACAAGGGCCAGGGATAACAGGGTTCTAAAGGTATGATACTTACGCCTCTCTGGTAAGGATAGTACTTGGTGAAATTACAGTTGTCTGACCGAGTATCCATTTTTGTACCTTAACATCTTAGATTTTAAGTAAAACGAACCTCAGATACCTTAGGTGTACGGTGCTGAGGTCTGAGTCTGCAGCCTGCAGAGCTGACTGCAAATGACTGATGTGTGCTCTGAGCTCTTAGGTACATTTAATGTAAACTTTTCCAAGGGATTTTTTGCTTTTAAAAATTTCACCTTCTGTTGCATTCCCAGCTGTTTCTTGCACATGCACCATGAATTTCAGCTGCCCTGTTGTCTTCATTTTCCCTCACGTATGCCCTGTCTTTTTCTAACATCCCGGTTTGTTGTGACCTGTATGGATGGCAGATTCCATTCCAGAGACATTTCTTCTTTTTACTTGCTTAAAATGTGATCAGGATCAACCCCTTTCAGAACTGCTATGATCTATTGTTCTCACGGGACTGAAGCCACATAAAGTGCTTCAGGGATTAGTCCCCCCCATTTCCCTTTTTAAGCAGTGATGTAACAGCACTCTCAGTCCTTTGTGGTTTAGTTGAAAACCTGCTGCTTTCTGTCAGGGTGTACACAGGTATGTGTAACTTCAAACATCAAATCCTAGGGAATGAAAGATCAGGAAGAAGGCTCGTCACTTGGGCTAGCATTCATGAAAGCACGTTTGTTTTGGTAAATGTTTCTCAAAAGGGGATTTTTATCCTCTCTACTGTCTGGACTTTGCTGTGAGGTATCAGAGCATGGTTACTCTGAGCTGGCTTAGAACTGGATTTCTGCCAGTATTCTGTGTGTCCTCCCCTCCCTCCAGCCACCCCTCCACTTTCTTTCTCCTGGGTATAGTAGTTTTTTCCTTATGTTGGTCTCAGTGGGTATTTCATTCTTACTTCTTAGTGCTAAAGAAAATAGCCAGCTTAGAAACCAGGAGGATGCCAAGTTTTAAAGACTGAAGAGAATAAAAAAAGGCTTTCTTCAGCATATACAGTCTTACACTTATTTCTCCTTAATGTGGGCGCATGTAGTTGGGGATTTGATTGTAAGAATTCTTAACACACTAAACTAGAAACCTTTCTGGTTTGTTTTCTCCTGAATCTAGGTTACAGGCCAGTTGGTTCTTCCAAACTCCTGCTGATTTTTTTTTTCTCTCCTGATGAAGGGTCTTCAGTCCTATCCCTCCTTTGATTTAAATTCCTTCCCTAGTCCCAGCCAGATGTTTGGTTTCCCCCGCTGTTGACAGTCAGATTATATTCTCACGCTCTCACTTCGTATATCCACATTTGCAAGATCTGTCACCAGAAATTCCCGAATTTTTGTCACCAAGTGCCTGACCACATTTTTTTTTTAATACTTTCCAAAGGCAAATTCCTCTGATGTCGCATATAAATTGCTTAAACAGCAAGCAAAGGCAAACCTTCCTGGGTTTCCTTTTCCAGTAAGAAGGGTGTGTTTCCGAGCCACATCTTATGGATGACCTAGAGATTTACTCCACCTTTGCTGTAGGAATGTGGCTAGCACTTCAGAGAATTGCAGGAAAGCTTCAGGAGTTTGGCCAAGAAAGATTAAACCATCAAAAACCAGGCAAAACTTTGTCTTTTCCCCTTTCCACTGCTTTCATTTCCTACTGTGTTGTGTTGTCCGCTGCATCAGACTATTTAAGACTGCCAAATACTTGGATATTTTATAGGTAATATATCTTATAAATGCCATAGCCAGCCTCTGAGGGAAACACGGGATTGTCGGTTTTGGATGGAGTATAAAACCCAAGCAGGAAATCGCTGCTGAATGGCACAGCTGCAGGCAAACATTGTAAGCTAGTAAACTGCCCATCTGCAGAGCCACACGTGTGTCGGAGCGCGGGGCCACAGTGGCTGTGGCAGAGTGCGCCTGTAAGTGGTTAGCTGGGAGAAATTTGGTGATTAAAGAATGAAGTGTTTTGCTTCATTAGTTCCTCTACTAGAGTTATCTGAAGGTGATTATAATCTTATTTTCAAGAAGGAGGAGAGACTGAAGACTGGAGGTTTTCCTTGTCTGTAATAAAAGTGAAGGCAGGATTTCAGATCAGGGATGGGTTAGATCATCCCACTGAAGGAGGGTGGATGGGACACCACCTGCAGTTGAGGACTGAAGGAAGTGTTTGTCAAGAAAAAGGAAAACACTGTATTTGGTCATAAGGCTGAACTGGCAATCACATCTGAATTTTCCCATCAAAGTTAGAGACAGGGAAGACTGTTTTGGTCCTTAGATCAGCTTCTCTGTCATTGACCTGAACAGAGGCCTGGGCAGGTTATGAGTTGCTTGTTTCTTAAAATTTGAATTGTTTCAGATCCCCTTTTGCTATAGATTTTCCCAACCAAAATCACTTTCAGGATACTGATTCTAGTACTTTCCTTTTTTAATTTAATCTACAGTTAGTTCCTACTTTTGCTGTTTTCTGTTCTAAGTAATTCCTCTTTCTTTGTGGGTTATCATTTGTGGAGTTCCCCTAGCCAAGCTCTCTGTGTTCTCCCAGTCCTTCCTCTGAAGTTTAGCACTTCCTCTTACACATGCCAAGTTTGAGCTCATTTTCTGCATGATTTTCCCAAGCACTACTTTAAATAATCCACAGCTCAGTAACTAAATGCAGATTGTTAAAATAATGAAACAACAACAATAAAGCTCTTTTAAGACTGCATCTTGTGCACTCCTACTGTAAAAACTATTGATTTGTGGTCTTTTCCAAATACTTTATTGAAAAGTAAAATTATCTTCTAATAGTCAAAATTAAATTACCAAGGTTATAATCCCATTGCACAGTAGACTTTCTACATTGGTATTTGTCTACTGGGGAAAGGTTTTTCTTCATTCATTGTAATGTATAAAACAATGCAAGAGGAAAGGTAATCTAGTGATCAGGATACTTGTTCAAGGCATTTGTGGCTGCTTTGGTTTTTGTTCTGTAGACACTTTATTCTTTTTTCCTGACAATTGATGATATTTTTTTAAGCCACATAAAGTGGATTGCAGTTGTTGTTATTATGATGTTAGTACTTTCTGCACACAAGCATGAATTGAAGTCTGATGCCATATTAATTTGTAGATATCCCTGTTAAAATAAGGGAGAGTTAGTTCTGAAGATGAAGTTTTTTCCTTATTTTGGATTTTCCTTTTTATTTTAATGCATTAAGGAAGCATGTGACTAGTGGACACTGTCTTAGTGCCAGATGTCTTGGAGTACCTGGAATTCTGATTTGTCATCATGAAGAATGTGCAAAATGTCTGATAATGTTATGCAAACAGAATGAAGACATGCAAGTTTTAGTATTTATGGCCTTCATGTGTGCATCTGCTTCCCCAGATCAATCACGTCTCTCCGGAGTGAACTGATTCCACATCTGGTTAGGAAACAGTTCTCTTCTCCTACATCATTGCAGCAAGGACTAGACAACAGAGAAGAGGACCAAAAGAAAAAAGAACAAGCATCCCTAGGTCAGTACAAGTATCAAAGGTTGGATGGTTTTAAAGCCCGTATGCTGCAGCTGAATTACTGGGTAGAGTTCTGAATGAGCCTGAAACGCTAGTTTAAGGATTTGGTTTTTTTTTTCTGTTATACTTCATGATAGCAAAGATTGTTTTTTAAACAGTATTGTGCATTATTTAAATATTTTTGTCCTGCCTTATTTTGGTGTAAAGCAAAACCAAATCAGCTAGGTGCTCTGTGTGTTTTCTCTGGAATACAGTAAAAGTAAATGCCCTTTTGAAAATGTAATTCTAGGAGGGAGTTCCTGGATTGCATAGGACAACAGACTAAGCCTTAACTACCCTCCACTGGAAAATGGACAGGGTCTCAGATCTTGGAACTCATTTTTAGCATTTCCACTGCCTCCTTGTGTGACCTTGGGCAAAACATTGCATCTTTCCTGATCCTTGATTCGCACCTGCAGAATAAAAATAAGCACTTACTCACTCTTATGTATGATAAAATCTGTTAATGATTGCTAAGTATCTAGCCATTCAGATGATGCGAGGCAAAGATTTCCCTTCACCGACAGTATTTTAATAGTGTTCCTCTTCAGAAAGCATTTCATTAAATCCTGTCTAACTTTATGCATGTGTGTGTTCTCCAGACATTTATAGTTTCATAAAGGAAGATAATAGCTTGCTGAAACCTGCTGCAGATAACTCTTGTTGGAATGATCATAGAGGAGATATGAATGAAACTCTCCATGAAGGAAAAGTGCGCTGCTACGTCCATATAATGAAAGAGGGACTGTGCTACCGAGTGAATACTCTTGGGTTGTATATTGAAGCTAACCGACAGGTGAGGGAAATACAGAACTGTCATGTGGGAATACTGCAGTAGTTTATGGGACATATCTGCCTCCAGGAATGCCTCCCTGCAATACAGCTGAGGAATGTGTGGGAATTGAAACAACGCCATATTATCTACGCATATCACCCTACTGGTTTCTGGATAAGGACATGAGGCCAGGAAACAGTTCTGTCACTAATTTACTCCATAGCTTTGATATAGCTAAGAAAGCCCCCACCTCACACACTCCTCTTGTTCTTGGGGGTGGTAAGACCTGTAGCCAAAGAGCCAAGAATTGTGGAAAATAAGGCTGGAAGTAGCTTTGATAGCTCATCTAATCAATGTCCTCCATGTCCTAAAGGCAAGATCCATTCTGACTGGACTCTTCCTAGCAGTTGTTTCCCTCAGTGATTATGACAAAGGTTACTGATGATTTACAGGAAGACATAAGCTACCCATACATTCAAATTGCCTTCCATTCTGAATTGCCTAAATGCTTTCCATTCTGAAAGAATTATTTTATGAAGAGGTTTCATTACAGTGGCACTCCAGGTAAACAGAGAGGTGAAATGTTGACCTGCTGCAGCTTTCATTTTGACACTACCAAAAATTCACAAAAGAAAAGATAACAGGAGAGGATTACAGAAACCCTGTGCTAGCTAATGAGCTGCTGATTAAAAGCTTTTAATATGTTGGGGGGAGGTTATTCAGGGTTATTTGCTACACTGGATGATGCAATATATAAGTTCTCACTTCACTGTGCTGGTGATGAACTTTGTTGCTTGAACTACAGGACAGTTTGATTTCTTTTTGAAAATCAAGAGGGAGCACAGTAGGGAAGGACTCAAGATTTCTGGAAGTGAGGCTGGGAGAGCAGTAAAGTTGTATTTGGGATCCTGGAAGTGGTCACTGTCTTGCCTGTGCTCTCAGATTGAGCCAATTCCTTTTTAATAAAATGAATGGATGAATTTATGCAAATCAAATTGCAGCATGGCAGAATGAGTTTACACACTGGAGCTCTTTCTCCTCGGTGCTTGTAGAGGAGTGCAGAAATAAAGTGATAGGGACATGAGGAGGAGAGGATGAGTGCTGCTGTCAGATAGAGAAAACCTTCCCCAAGAATATCAGGAGCAAGTGTGCCCAAAGGGTTAAGGGAGAACACCGCTTGCTGGGGGAAGTGTGTGTATACATTTGGCAGCAGCTACTTCAGTAAAAAGTTATTGAGTTAAGCCACTCAGACTGCATGTGGGTTTTTTGTGTTGTTTTTTTCTTTCTTTTTTTTTTTTTTCTCTTTTTAACCTAAATATTCTACATTTTGGTCAGTCCAGGAAATGTGTTTGCTCCTGGGTGGTACATAGAATTAGTGTTTTGAAATCACATTGGGGCCTTCAGTGCTGGAAAGGATTCTCTTTGAATTTTTTGCTTTTCCAGGATGGTAAAATTTCTAAGGAAACTATGAGGAGGTAAAACATAAAATGGAGCTTAATGAGGGGTTATGAGAAAGGAGTTCCTTATTTTCAGTGCCACTGCATTTTGTTTCTCTTGCAAATTCTCATAAAAGCGACACATTTAATTTTGCTTTTTTTAACCTGTTTTGACCATCCCTAAGGAAGAGGTTTTTGTGTCTTGTTTGCTCTCATCTTGGTCTTCACAGACCAGATTCTGATTCTCTTGCTGCAAAGCCAGGACCTATAACTTTGCTGTCCAAGAGGACAGACTCATGGAGGGAGCAGTAGCAGTCCAGCCCAGTAGCCGTGGGAAGGAATGGCGTCCTAACCCATTGCCCTTCTGGTGAGGAAACACTTTGCTCACAGCATTTTACTTCCAGCTGGGTTTCTGGATGCCTGCAGCCTGTGTGTGGGCAGGTGGGTTCAGGAGGGAGTTATCTTCAATAGCAGGAAATAGTTTCTTTGTAAGATGAATTAAATCCAAACACATCTTAAACCTTCCCTTGACCCAGGCACTCCCTCTGACTCCTGCCCCCTATCTAACCTTCCTTTTCAGAGCAAAATGCTTGAGCTGGTAGCTTTCTTGGGTTACCCCTCAGGCTGCACAACTATTGACTGATTCTAATAAGGGCTTTGCTCTGGTCAGTAAAGTTCTTTATTTGTTTCACCACACCATCTTTCCACTGAGGAGGGTGAGAGCTTTTCCTTGTTTCTTTCCCTTCCCAAAGAGCAACACTGGGTAGTAGGAATCTTTCCAACCTATGCTGTAGGTATGCTTTGGTGTGTGTTCCTCTCTGGATCTGTCTGTTGTGGCTGCCTAGCTGTGTGTCAGGTGAGGACAACATCCTTTCAACAAACCAACATCATCCAAGCAGATTGGATTAGTTTGTGGTGTTCTGGTAAGCTGGTGGTTTTCTGTAGCACCTACACCTTGTACTGAGAGGTCTAACCTACTCTTGGTTTTTAAAGAACAGAGAAAACACAAGTCTAATGGGAAGGACCGTCTTCAAGATGTAAAGAGCTGCAGATGTGGAAATGTCTGCTGGGGACAACAGGCAGCTTCAAATGATAGCGATCTGAGCTCATCTCACTCATCTGAATGAAGCATCAACTGAAAATTGTTATCCTAGGAAAACCAGTGCTACTTATTAATCCTTGGATGCTGGAAGAGAAATGGGCTGATCATATTATGAATATCCAAACAATTTCCTGCAAATATCATCTCATTTGAGATGTTGAGATAGTTTTTTCTGCCTTGATCCCAACTTCAGATCTGTGGGATCTGCTTCTAGAGGTTCACTCCCTAGCCATCAGCTCTTGCGATCCCAGCTTTCTAAGGAAGTTGTTTTACACAATCATACTGTATAGCAGCTTCTTCATAGCAGCTTTGGAAATTGCTGGCAAGTCTCAGCCAAATTAATCTCAGAGCAATAGAGATCTCCAAGATAAACTTTCCTAAGAGTTTTGTCAAAATAGGTGCCTAGGTAGAGAAAAGAGAGACTTAATGAGTACCACTTCCTCCCCTCAGGCAAACCCAGCTACACCATCACTGTGCTGAGACTGGAGTTGACATCCCTGGGTGGACAATCAGTGCATGCATCCTGTCTCACCTTCTGTATCTGCTGTGTTTCTTTGACTGCCATCTCTGTCCTACCAAGGTGCATCATACATTGCATCACCACTGCAAGCAACACTGTGCAGAAGTGTATCTGTGTTCTGCTGTGAGGCTCCCACCTCCCCTGAAATCCCCACCCATGCTGTCATCACCTCTTCTTTGGTGTGTGACCTTGGCCCCAGCCCGACGCCAGGAGATGCAGAGTGCCTCAGGCTGCTCTTTCACCCAGAAAAGGAGGAATGATGGAGTGATATCCCATCCTCCTACAACACTGGCTCCCCTTGCTTTTCAGGAGCCAATTCAGAATTGCTCTCTATGGATTTGTTCTTGGCTACCTCATGGGCTGCGTCTCTCTCTATTACCATCATGCTTTGTCTGCTTATCTAGCACCTGCCTTCTCTCTATCAGGAGCCTTTTCTTTTGCAACTTTCTACCATCTGGAATAGCCACTTGATCAACTTCAGTTTCTGCTTAAACATCTGAAATCCTGTTTGTTGCCTGTACCTTAGTGGGTGACTGAACATAGTCATCTTTCTGTGCCAGTTTAATGATGTATATTTAATGCCACTTGTTTCCCTCATGTGCATTACCAAGCAGCGTAAAACAACGTTGACCGGCATTTGAAGTGGCAGATGCTGGACATTGTAATGTACGGGATTCAGCTGTATTCAGCTGGAGCCAGCCTGCTTGCTGATGATGATCCACTGCTTTCAACAGGTGGGAAGCTGAGTTGAGACATGCAGTGTGCAGTGCACTGGAAGTGTACCCGTGTCCCTTACAAAGCGGCAGGCTGATAGAATCACGCATATCTTGTTGAAGATTTAAAATGCAGTAAACTGTGTTTTTATTTTAGTTAAAATGTGTATGGTTGATGCACTAGTGCAATGGAAACCAAAGCCATCTTAGAGCTGTTTATGTAACATGAGGGTATAGAACAGTGTGTTAACTTGTGATGTGGGTTATTCCATCCAGGTTCCCAAGCTATTGCTTAATCTGGGTCTGGAAGAGCCACTGGTTCATGGGTCAGCACAGATCACTGACAGAGGCATGGTAAGTGTTCCCGTTTCCGGTCTCTGCTCTTTTAGTACAATCTGCATGCCCTTTACTTCAAGACCTGCTTCCTAAAATTCAGTTCCGCTGTTGGAAGTGAAGCTGAGTTTTGAAATGTGGAATTACAGTGTAGGTGACACAGCCCAGAGTCTTGATCTTTAAAAATGTTTGGTAAAAAGTCTGTCTTGGTCCCGAGTCAGTAATCTCTTGTTTCCTAATGGCAGTAGTTCACAGTAGTTGGGCAGTTTGCCTCCCAAAGGACACCAAACTCAGAAGAGGTCAGTATTTTAGCTCTGCTTCTCGCTGAAGAATTTTGCCTGAATACCAGCTTCAAGCCTCTTTTTTCACAGGTCTCACTGGGCAAACCTTAGTGAAACCAGCAAAGTATCATCAGGACTGTTCTTACTATGCTTATTTTATTGCATGAGGCCTTACAGAACAAGAATAGCCAATGGAGTTTTACCAAGCTAATAGGCCTTGGGAAGGCTGTCCAACTGTCTGAATATGGGATGGGCCTCAAGTTTCCAGGTCTTTCCTCTGCCAAGAATCCCCAAGGGTAGAGCAGGATACACTTTGATGATGGGTGCTGAGATGTGCTGTTTGGAAGAGGTGTATGGAGAGCACATATCTGTCAGTTCTGGGTACTTTTGCTAATTTCCATTCTTTTCTTCCCTAGGTTGGATCAGACAGCATCATTGGATCATCCACGCAAGTGGGGGAGAAGACATCCATTAAACACTCCATCATCGGCAGCATGTGTACCATAAAAGACAAAGTTAAGATAACAAACTGCATCATCATGAATTCTGTTACGATTGAGGAAGGGTATGTCACCTCTTTCTATCTCAGTCCCCTAAATTTGCAGTATCTTTTTTAAATGGGTTCTGAGTCAGTAGTTTTTGCCCTGTAAGCAATCCTCAGCCAGAACGGTTGATATCGGGAGGTGTGTTTCTAAAGACTGAGTCAGAAGTCTCTAGAAACATTTTACAAATGTATAAGTAAACTTAATTAACATGCTGCAGTCATGGAACATTCATTTCTTTTTTTTTAGAGGAGATCATACCATCTTCAGAACGTGTAAGTAAGTTAAGTGAATGTTTGCGTCTATATGAGCTTGTGCGTCATCCTTCAAAGCTTTTTTTTAGTAGCTGTGTCTATGAGTATGCTTAAAATATTTGAGTCACAAAGCATATTTTCAAGTGGTACACTTACCAATTAGAAATGTTCTTATCATCTTTGAACATTACAGCTTCACCTGAAATGTCATATTCTTTGACCCTTTTTTGTCATCTCGCAGCTTTCCTTTAACATGGTGTATGCTGAGTAACAGGAAATGAAGTTATCAAAGAGAATATCTGCCAGCTAGCAGGGGTTTCTCATGCATTAAAGGCACTAAATAGGTAACCTTGAGCTGTACATTTCCAAATGTGGGAAAAGTGGCCTATCTGTAATTGTAGATGTCTGCGTGCCCCCATCTTTCCATACATCCCGGCTTCCTGTGGATGTCAGTGGAAAGGAAACTGCTGATTGAGTCTGTGCAGGCCACTATAAATTCCTTGCTCCTTCATGGCATGAGGTTTGCTTAGGGCCTCAGGAAAAAAGGCCAAACTCTTAAAAAATGCCAGGTTGGCTCTGAAAGTTGCATATCTGAACAACAAAAAACCCCAAAGGATGTGGGGTCTATGGAGGATACTACTGTTACATAACTAAATTACAGGTAAGTATGGTGCCTAACTGCCAAGTGTTTGTCTTTAATAGAAATCCACAGTAATTTCAAACACATAATAAATCAGAATTCCGTTGAGTATAGAAAATAGCTGGTTTCCAGTTCAATCACAAATGGATCCAGTGTGGAAGTATCACAAGCACTGCTGTCATTAGAAGTACCAGAACTTCTCTTGTTTGATCATGAGACCCTCTGTCATTTTGATTGATGAATTGATGCCATAGTCATAATTATATGGTTTTGCATATGAGGTGAGCGGCTCTGCCATTAAATCACAGAGGCAGCTAAGTGTATAAATAGTGCTATTTTTATGGAGAGTCCCAAATCAGCTTGATTGTGAGCACTGGTATATAGCATTTTCTTCTAAGCCCTGAATCGAGTTCAGAGTCGTTATCTTAAGCATTGCACAGAATTCCACAAGCATCATAAAGGTGATATATTATTTTTTAAGAGGGATAAACTAGCTTTTGGGGTAACTTGTGAATTTCTGGAAAACAGTGTCATCCCTAGTCACTCTCAGTGAAAATAACATAGCCACCATTGAGTGAAAAACCTCACCAGGGGTGAGGTACCTGGGGTTAACCCCCTTCAGCTTCTGTATGCTTACTGCACACTGATGCACTGGAGTCAAGTTTGTAATTACTCCTCTCCAGCCAGAATTAAGATCACAGACCATAGAGCTTTATTTCAAAGCATACAGTAACTCATATTGTATAGATCTGCACAGACACTGAGCTGATAAAGTATTTGTTATTGCGTCATGGTAAGTCCTAAGATTAGAGGGGTATGAAGTCAGGCATACACAGATAGTGAGATAAAGAAGTACTCTACCTGCTGAGTTTTGTTGAAAGAAGTCTTGCTTGAAAGTGAGTAAGGTATTTTGATGTATTTTGACCCTCTTTCATTACTTTGATTAAATCTGATAGGTTTTTGTTCTAATGCAGGTGATTCTTACTCATGTTGATGAATCCATTTGCCCCAGGTGGATAAACTGTATGTGGTTTTGCTTTAAACTGCCCACAGTGGACGGCAGCTCTTTACAAGCATCTCTTCTCCCAAGTGTCTCTAAAATAACTCGGGCTTTATCTAATCACCAACTTCAGAAACATTTTGGATTTTAAAGTCAGTGTATGTTGGCTGATATAGGTCAAAATGAGCATAATAAAGTGCCTTGACAGATCTAATTCATTTTTTGTTGCATAGCAAATGCCTGACAAGTGAGCCAATTTTAACACCATCTAAGGTATTGTATATTGGAAACTTCTGGAATCGCACTGTGTCATTTAAAGAATATGCATTTAAAGCTGACATGAGCAGCTTCGCCAAACTAATGAACTATTAATGCCCTAGTCAAATGTGAGTGGTAAGTGAAGGGTAGTCCCAGCAGTGTTCATTGCAGTAACACCAACTTGAAGCAGGCTTAGAAGACTGCAGCAGGGCACATATGGGAAAGACAAAGCTGTTTAAAGAAGAAAGAAAGATTGGGTGAGTCATTTCTGAAAATTAGGAGAGTGGAAACAAACAAATGCAAAAATTGCTCTGCAATCTATGCTTATTTATCAAGAGCTATGATTATACATGACACTGCCTTGGTAATTCCCTTGCCACTTACATCACCTCTAGCTTCACAGGGAATCTTGCCTGGTTTTTTGTGTGTTTGTTTGGTTTGCCCCATCTCAGCTGCAGAAGTGATCAGCAGCTTCGGTTCACTACATCAATATAGAGAAACAAATAAGAACAACAAAAAAAATGGATTCAAAAGATTTATTTCATTATGGTGTTCCTGTAATGTGAGTTGAGGGTCCTGTGACATAGTTCCTGAGCCTTCGAGATCCACAAATTACATCTACAAACCAGAAAAAGGTTTTGAATAGCCTCACCACATTAGATACCAGCTTCCGAAATGGAGAAGTAGATTCTTTCTGCACAGATGGGAACACCACAAGGTGCTTAGAACAACACTAGGTTCCTATTGTTAGGCTGTGGTTGGCTCATAATTGGAGAAACAGAGGTTATGACCTAGATGATGATTACCTTCCCCAGCTGATGGATCAGGGAATGGGGGTTAGCTTGGACAGTGCTATTGCATACTGTTTGCAAATTATGATTCATTCTCCAGAAATGGCTGGTGTATTTGATGCTCTGGAGTACCAGTAGACCAGTAGGTTTTTTGTTTTCCCTGGTGTGTAGGGTCTCTGTTACATTATACATGTCTCCTGTGAAGTGATTTGAGTAGATATGAATCCCCCTTAGAAGAGATTACAGAGGATTAAAGAAGTTAGTAACACAGGCAAAATAATTGCTAGTCCTTTCTTAATGTGTTTCCCACTGTGCAGCTAATTCTTCCATCAATGAGACAATAAAATAGCGAAGATTACATATGTGCTGAATGATGGACATACTTGACCAAGCTGGGAGGGATGTAATTTATACAACAGCCCAAGTGCTGAGAGATGCTGACTGCCCAGGTGACAGCCTGCAGCGGGGAAAGGGTTCTTGTTTCTCCCTGGATGACTCCCCAGAGCTCAGTGACAAATGACTGTACTGAGTTACATTGCTGGAGAAAATCTACTAATCGAGCTGCAGTTATAGGTCACTTGAAAACTTTGTATATCTCAATGCTGCTGCAGTAGCTGTACGTCTCTCCAGTCTCTAGAGTAGCTTGGATCTGCCCCTTTCCTTTGTTCTGTTTGCATTAAGGGTGGTGCAGTACAACAGAGCCACTGGATTGAGTGTCATTGTTTCAGATGATGTTTTAATGGAAATCATCAATAGGCTGCCATGGTCATCAGAGTGGTGACAGCAAAATGCAGACAACCCAAGGTTTACATCAAGATTCACCTCCATGGCTGGGAAGTACCGGATCTACACAGAGTAACCAAGGGAGCTCAACCTGTCTTACCTATAATTTTATCCAAAAAACTACTCATTGGAAATGATTGGTTTTGGATGATGGAAAAGACAAATGAAATGTCTGGTCCTCTGCTTGGCACAGGTCAGAGAATTTTAGTCAGCAGTTGCTGATGATCTGCATTTGAAAGTTCAGGGTCAGTTGACCACTTCATGAAGCTGTTCCAGTGTTCATTTTAGTCTCTCTAGTTCCATTTGTAATGTATAGAGACACATCTCTGTTCCTGAGTGTTTTATGCTGTGCAGTCAAAGATACTCTCTGTGGCACAGGGGCTTGCCGGCACAGGTGTAGTTTATGGGATGTAGAATCACAAGCTCTGACAGGTATTTACATTGCTGACATTTAACAGTTCTCTGGCTGGAACTGTGCAAGGTTTCCCCTTGCAGGTACACCAGTGTCTTCATCCTGTGTGTCCATCGTGTGGATATACTTTGATGCAATGTCTCAAGAGATTACTTGGTGTTGAACTCCCCAGGCTGTATCCCAAATTGGGAATAGCAGTGAGAGAAGGAGAGGAGGTCCTTCTAGAAGGGAGTTTGCAGCAGACAGTTGACAGATTGCCTGATGCAGTGGGCAGTCTCAGTTCAGGATCTAAGGCCAGGATTGCACATGTGACAGGGGTTATCATGTGTGTGTGTGCAGGGGCAGGTACTGTTGAATGATAACCTCATCTCCTTATTGTGTCTTTAAAGCTGTACGTTCTTGAAACTCCATAAAAACATACTACCCAGAAAGAACTGCTGAAATTCCCCATATGACACGCTGCTGTGGTTACCTTTTGGAAGGGGAAGGGGTTAAAAAGACAAGCAGATACTTCTCAGGTCAGGCTGGACATGATGGCAGAGTATGGGAACATCAGGGAATTTGGAATGCAAGGGAGGTGACGCCAAGGACTGTGGGTTAACAAATGCCATAGGGAGGTGATGTGACTATTGAGGATAGAGGGAAAGTAAGACAAGTCCCACAGGGAGATGGGGTAAACCCTAGGGAGTTCTGACTCCCTGGGCAGAAAGAATAGGCTGGATTAAAAATCTGTGGAGGAAGGACTGGCACCAAAAACATTATGTCAGCCAAAACTAGCATCTTCTGTGTTCAGTCATATGAAGACAAATGAGTTATGTTTTGGATTTGCTAAAGGTGTTCTGGCTACCTGCATGAAGTAAATGGCACATATGCTGTAATGTTCCTCAGTGAGGGGACTGGCGAGAGACCACGTGTGACTGGTTAAAGGCTACTCTGGGTTACCACATGTCTCCAATTTATTGCTACTTTCTATGAGAAAATGTACAAAAGAAGAAAACAACAAGCAAGCTGAGCTGGATTGACTACTAACTGCAGATTGATTGTGAAGTTTATTGGTTGTTTCCTCAATAGTGCCAAATCAGCACCTGATGTAGGAACAGTCAGCAGTTTGAAGAAAGTTCTAATTAAAAGCAGGGTGGAATTGAGCATTTATAGGGGTTCAGTGCATAAGTAGTCTTTTTTCCCTTTGGATAGTGGCAGTACAAGGGAATAATCCTATTGCCAAGGCAACATTTGTTGAAATTGTAAAATATATTTTACAATACATTCCCTTATGAGAAGGAATGAGATTAAGTTCTTTCCAGCACCATAGCTTGCAAAGCTGGAAATGAACATTTGCTTATGCTGGAATTCCCAGACATTTTGTATCTTGGACCATTTTTTAAGATGGCTGTTGTCTTCTGGACACTTTTTCTCCCACCACCAATTGCCCCCTGACCTATCTAGCCTTAGAAAGAAGAATGAGATTAAGTTTAGCAGAAAGCACATGGGAAGTGAAAATTTGATTCTGGAAAAGCACAAAACACACACTCAGCTTAAATATATGGATAGAGTGTATATGTGGATAAAGTATATAGAATCATAGAATAGTTAGGGTTTGAAAGGACCTTAAGATCTTGTAGTTCCAAGCCCCCTGCCATGGGCAGGGACACCTCCCACTAAACTATGACACCCAAGGCTCTGTCCAACCTGGCCTTGAACACCACCAGCGATGGAACATTCAGAGCTTCCCTGGGCAACCCATTCTGGGGTCTCACCACCCTTACAGTAAAGAACTTCTACCTCATATCCAGTCTAAATTTCCCCTGTTTAAGTTTGAACCCGTTACCCCTTGTCCTCTCACTATAGTCCCTAATGAAGAGTCCTTCCCCAGCATCCCTATAGGTCTCCTTCAGATACTGGAATATCATGAATATGGATAAACAAGAATGTATAAAGAAAGCTAGGCATAGTCCTTGCTGTACGTACTGTAAAGAGCTCTTACTTCTCTTGATGATGTAGCAGTTACAGTCTGTCCTTTCTGTCACACCTCTCAATTTTAAACTGTAAACATTTTTGGTCAGGAACCATAATTTTCGTTCTACTGTTTAACTCAATGCATATGCTGTACAAGATACTGAAGAGAGACTAGCCCTGGTCATCAGAGTTTGCTTTCAGGAAGATAAATGGAGGAAGAGAGGGCAGACTAGGAAACCAGTGAGTAGGAAGGGTTGAGCTATTTGCAGGGCTAGTTTTCAGTTACTTTCACCTGAAGTAAAATTCTACTGTATCTAATGCATTTAGGATATGTCTCATGTAGTACCTGTTATCTTGTGAATGTCTGAACCATTATTACTAGCAGCTCCTAAAAAAAAATCAATGTTTTCTGCTGGCTGGCTTCCTGGTACATCAGTCTGTCTTAAATAAATCACCTGTTCTTTAATCTCAGATGCAGATGTTTCCCAGATAGCGCAGGGAGCTCTTCCCAATTTTCCAAACATCTTGTACATCAGATGTTGAACGTAGAACACAGTTCAGCTCTGAAAAGTGGCGTTTTAAAACATCGCTCATTCTGCTGATCTGCTTCTTCAGGTGGCCAGTGATACATCTGACTTTGGAGCTATAAATAAGCTTCTGCCTCCTGGTAGCCACATGGGTCTAAATCAAAGAGTATGGAGATTTTTCACAAGCAACTGATTGCTGTTGTTTTTTCATGGGAATTTGGGTTTGAGTGTCTCTGGCGCTCTTGAAAATCTTCCCCAACCTGGGTATGGAAAAGGAAGAAATGATCACATTGTGCAGGTTTGTGCGTGTGAGTTCCTTAGGGGACTGTAGGGTTGAACAAGTTCCGCTTGGCTCTGAGAAGCCAGGCTCATTTTGTAATTGACATTTAGAAAACTTTTTAACTTGTCAACCTAGCAACACATGGTACAGAAGCTGATTTAACCAATAATGTCCTATGGAGGGCTATAGGTCTTAACCCAGAATTGCCCTTGGAAAACCCCAGAGAACATGTCTTTCTGCTGTGTATGCTTGTTACTCTGCTCAGCCTGACTGTGCCAGCTAGCGAGAAAGTAAAGCAAACCCAGAGATGGGAGTAAGTGTATCATTTTTCTGCTTTGTTACCTTCACATAGACAGCAATAGATTTTCCCAGTCATCAGCTGAGTATAAAATTGTGCAGGACGTGGCCCTCCCACTCTGCAAAAGAGAATCCAGAGGGAGGTCAGTTTCCCTGTGTGTGGGGCTTCCTGGTGTCAAACTCCTTGCAGCGTGCATTTGCTGAAGTGTGCACACCCGAGCTCGCAGCTACATAAAAGGACACCAGTTTGTTCCAAGATCAGCTGGGTTTAACTGCAGTTTCAGAGGTGAGGCACAACCTTCCAGGTGACCTCCCCCAGCAGCCTAAGTTTCACTTCATAAAATACACTAAGGTAGGTTTGAGGCAATCCTTTAAGGTCAGTTGAACTTTCACTGGAAAATACGAGTGCTGGCAAGTATATGCAATATGTAATGCAAAATGTTTAGGGTGTGGGGAAGAAACGTAAAGGAGCAATACCACAGTGATGAGCTTGGCTAGAAAAGAGACATGAAATAAGTTCCTTAGTGAAAACACCCTCAGAGGGGTGAAGAATTTAGGAGGGTTGGTAGAATGATTTTGTTATCCCCAAGGGGAAAAACAGGAGATCAAAGCCCAAATTCTCTTAAGAATGCTTGCTTTGAAATGTATCTATAAATTATAGCACGTACTGCTGGCACCTATTGTAGTCTTTTGTATTTACTTGCGTGTATATCATGAGATTCACAGTGCCCTGAGTTTGTGCTGAAAACCGTGTTGGTATAAAACCTATTGGTGTGTAAAGCATGTCGGTGAAGGCAATGTTTCAGGCTCTCAAGTTTCCTAGTAGTGTTTTTGGCTCTTCTCTGTTCTCCCATGGTCTTTGTACCTCACTCCTGTGATTGTGCGTCCCAGTCAGACTCACTAGCTAACGGGATTCCTTGAGGGGTTGCTCATAGCTTTTAGAGCTCTACCCTTCTCCTTGACACCTCTCGGTGTTATTAAGGTGCCTGTTGTAGCCGTTATCTTCTTGGTCCCGGCAGAACGGGATGTTGCTCCCAGGGGAATCCACAGCTGTTACCCCTCAGTCAGCAACGTAGCTGCCGAGGCATGTCACCCTTTGCTTTTAACTCCTGAATCAGTCTCCCTATTCCATAGCTCATCTGGAAGAGCAAGAGACCTGACTTCTTGGCATGGCATAGCAGTACCAACAGGCTATCCTAAGCTCTGTGCTCCAGGCTCTTGCTTCCTCGTGAGTGTATAGTTTTAAGCATTGCATTTTAGACACCTCATTTGCTTTGCTGCCCAACAAAGATTATGTCGGGGTTTTGGCACAATTGGATTAAACTAGCAGACCTGGATAACTTCCATTGGCATTTCAGGAGATTTGCTGTAAGGCAAACCTGTGACATTCATACCTTCCTAAGCTTGCACAACTAGGGCAAGAGCTGCAGTTGAGGTCTTGACCTCAGTTACTTAAGCCCCTTTCTCCCAGGAGCGTTCATCACTTTAATCACAGAGTCCTAAATAATCAGTGGGTAGCCTGTAATTAGGGGGTTGTGTCTTGGACTCCTGCAGCCTGCTCCTGGTGTGCTGAGCGCTGCGTATTTTGATTTCCCGTTCCCGCAAAGGATGTTTGATCTCAGATTTACACTTTAGAAAATTAAGAAGGGTACAGCACCTCAGTCCCCTGGCAGTCTTCCTGCTTTCAGTGGTGGGTGCCTTGCTTCTCCTAAGTATCACAGTGCTGTGGCAATTGACACACTTGATTTAAGAGTTTGATTTATAGACCGATACGCAGGCTGAAAGTCAGCAGTTCCAGGGCTGCATAAATCAGCCTGTCTCTGGGACTAATACTTCCTTATTTATAATTTCGATAGGAGATGGAATTCTTTCTCAGTTCTTTACATTTCTTTCAGATGTAATCGACCACCCTGTCCTTTGGTTTAAAGCTATGTGACTTTGCCACAAACAGAGGGAGGGAAAAGTAAGCCGAGTCGAGGAATTGCTGCACTATAAAAGCTCCATATTGTATGCTCTTGGACTTTGCTTTCTCCCAGCTTCCTTCAAGCCCACACAAGAGATGGACTTGAGGTTTTTTGGCTTTCTTCCCCTCCCCCCTCCCTCCATACATAGGCTGACCTTTTAGAAAAATAAATAAAAGATAAAGAAGGACCTGGAATGTTGCAGAATGTGTGTACATTTTGCTCTCTGTTGTTTTCTGCTGGGATTAGTTGTTTACAATGGGGGAAGAGAGGGAGGGCAGAGGAAGGGAGGTCTGTGGCCTTAACTGAAATTAGTGGCATTTCAGAGTGATCTTGTTAGGTGGTCTGCAGTTTAAAGACCTAAATCCTTGTAATCCCCCCATGCCTCCTTGGCCACTTCTCCTTTTGCTCTTGTTCTCTCACTTCCAAAGAAAAAAACCCACCCCAAAGTCAGCCCCTCTGTAAGACACACACATGTACGTGTGCACAGACACAGACGTACGCGCATATGCTTCCATTCGCACGTTGTACCTGTATTACAAATTAATGTCTTAGCTACATCTGTTCCCACTACAGGACTGGGCTTGTAAAATGCTCTCTGCAGAATGCAGACGTACAACGAATGTATTTTTATTTATTTTCTAAAAAACACCCAGCTGCCAGACTTTCAGTTTGTGATTCCACTTAAAACAAATTCAAATTGAAATTTCGGCCATAAATCAAATGCCCCAAATTAGTTCCTCTTGTGGGTTTGAACATGCTCTTCGGATTTTAAGGTCAGGAGATATCCGTTTTCACCGTGCTGAAAAGTTTAAAAATATACTACATTTTCAGGGAGGGGGGAGAAATATGGTTTGCATTATAAAGCAGTACATCAAATGTGTGTGTATGCACACACACGACAGAGTGGATGGAGCTGGATGCTGTTGGAGCACCTTTGAGGACTAATAGCACCTAATTGTTAAGCAAGGCAGGAGCCACGGTGGCTGTTGAGCCAAGGAGAATGCAACAGAGTGCCCCAAGATGTGATAGTTACCCTGTAAGAGAATAAAAGTTTATTCCTTGCTCTTCAACTTAAAAAAATAGTAAAAATTAAATAAACACACAAAATACTTCTCTTGGCAGGCTTTTATAACATACTTCTTGAAAAAAAAAAAAGCATTTACAAGTGGTTTCAAAATGGCTGTGTTACATCTGTCAGCGGGTGAAGGGAACACCCACAAATTGTGTTTTTATCTCTTGAAGTTTTGTTCAACTTGAGCAATAAAAGCCGGATTTGCTGCTGGTTTGTGTGATTGGGGTAATCTGAGCATCAAGTATGGTTTTAAAACTCCTGCAGTTGGTTGGGTTTATAAGCTTTAAGAAACTCCCGGGGTGGTGGAGTTCTTGGGTTTTGTTTTACCTTGGCACTAGGGAAGGGTTGGTTTGCAAACACCTGGCACAGACAAGTTCATCTTGGTTCCCTGGCCTGTCCCTCCCAGCGAATGGTTTGGCAGGAACCTCCCTTATCTTTGATGTTAATGTCATCAGCAGTTTCTTGGTTACAATGCTCGTTGAAAAGCTATCCCCAAGTAGGCTCTGAACTCACACATGGAGTATTCTCCAGCCTGCACTCCAGACCAACAACTCAAATCTCTGTTGGGGAATATCCTCCTGCATGAGGGTAATGCCGAGAGGTGTAGTGCACTCACAGCTGCTCTCATGCTCAGAAGACGTGATAGATGGTGGGAACCTAAAAGTTTGCAGGGAAAAGCTCTCATCCGCCTGGCTCAGGGGGAGGTATTTTGGAGTGTGCATTTTGGATGGGAGCCATTTCAGTGGGAAATGAGCAACCTCTCCCATTGCCCTCACTGGTCCTGCTGAAAGCCAAGTGAGGATGGCAGCAGTGGGCAGTCCTTCCTCCCTAGAGGAAGACAGAGTTGTGCTCAGTGATTGCCATTGCACAAGATGATGGCCTGAGCTGCTGTGTGGGCACATGAAGCTATTGGAAAGAAAGCAGATCGTGACAGTGTGAGAGCAAAGGCAGGCAGGGGTCTGCTGTGTATCTTTGCCGCTTTTTATCTTATTAATTTGTTAGTAAAAACCTTGCCAAGGCAACCTGAGCTGGTTACTTGAGGAATAATTGCTCATGGTGCCTCCTTATAGGTCAGAGAAGGGGGAGTTTAAGTGAGTTAAAAGAATAATTGTTCAGAGGGGACAGTCTGTTCAAGGGGGGTCGTAACTGCTAACCACTGTGACTGAGGTCCGGTTTTATTGCTTTTACTCCTGCAGAATTAATGCTGGTTTTGTGGGGCAGATGGTTTCTGCTCTGACTCACACCAGCAACAGAATCATAATATGTTTAATGGCACATTCTGTACACTAGATAATAATGATGTGTGAGCAGGAAAATACTAGGAATTAATTTTAGGATCAGCAGTCTGGAGTGAGGAGTGATGTTTCTCTCTTCTCCTAAGGACCACAGCCGGCTAGCTCTCCATTTAGCACAGAATGGAGGCTTAGGGCTTCAACCTGATACCAAAACCCCTCTATGCTGTTAGTTCAGACTCCAGGGTAATAATTCTGGCCATGGGGCAGCCTGATGGCATGGTGCAGCTGTGTTTCACTAGTGCAATGAGTAGTGGTGATGCTTATGACCAAGGTTGCAGGTCATTGACCTGTGGCACCCACTGTGCAGAAATTCATGACTGAGATCAGCCGTTTAACTGAGGATAGCACGAGTATTCACAATTGTAATTAATATTAGCAGAGATACTGGGGAGAAGATATGAAATGCCATGCTTCACAGCAGGGTTAATATGGGGGAGCAGATGACCTGCATCTACTTGGAGTTACAGATCTTGCTTACACCTTCCCGATCAGCTGGTATGTCAGACTTAGTATTTTTAGACACTTCTTAGCTTGGTGCTTTTTTATGTCCTTTTTTTTGTGTGTGTCCTTCAATGACAGTTTGTCCTCTTGCTTATCTTTACACATGTGAAAATAAGGAAACAAATAATTTGCATTGTAGCTTGTTTTTTTCTCTGTAGCTTTGGAAGGAATTTAACAGTACTCATGCTGCTGAGTGAAGAGCATTTCAGGACACATCACTGACACTAGTAAAGATTCATGATTTCCATTTTGCTGCATGGAGGGGCTCAGACCAAATTCACTGAGCGTCTCTCTACAGAGGAGTTACAAAGCCAGCACTTGGACTCTGAATTTCTTTCCTATCTGGATAGTCAGATCAGCAGATTTGAAAGCTGGTTATCACAGATTCAAATGTGTTTTGGAAGAAGGTGACTTTTGGTAAAGTTCCATCCTATGTAGTATTTCAGATGTCAAAGGCTACATGAATGTGAAGATATCCAAGGCAGGTAGAGCAGGTCCAGTGTGAGTTACATTGGTTTAGTGTAGAGTAATCATGTTTAGGTGCCTGAATGCAACATGAGCAAAGCCAACCAGCTGAGGTATGGAACTGCTCCTTCTCCCAGCCCTTGCTTAGTGCCTGGCAAGCTGGAACATAGGAAACTTCTCAGAAAAATTCGGAGGGAATGACTGAGCTCCTCTTCTGAACTGGGGAGCTGAGCAGAGAACCCACTGCTGTAGTTACCCAGACTGGCTGTGGAAAACAAAAAGATCTGATCCAGGTGCCAAGCTCCAGGCCAGCATCTTGTCTATGAAATTCTCTGGCAGTGTTTATTCTGTTAAGGAAATGTAGAGGAAAGCTGTTCTAACGGGGGAAAACTGGAAAACCTTTTTCACAATCCCATTCTGATAGCTGGCATTTAATTTTTTTCCAGCAACTGGGTGTGAGGATCAGGAAAATGATAGTGGAGTTCCTGAGAAAAGAGAGAACTGAACCTACTCACTGGATCATGTCACAAGCTCGTTAGATACCCTGGTGGACACCTTTGGCTTGTACCTGTTGTTCTAAATTACTCTCTTTCTTTACTTTGTGTTTATCTTGTAGGTGCTGTCTTCAGGGCAGTGTCATTTGTCATAACGCCGTAATAGAGAAGGGTGCAGACATCAAAGACTGTTTGATTGGAAGCGATCAGAGGCTGGAAACCAAAGGTAAGCAATGGAGCTGTATTTACAGTGCATTTGTAATCATTGTCAGAAATTTTTCCTTGAGGCTTTACTCCTGCTTCTTCATGGAGTGCCAGTAAATGGTGGCAGTTCTAGAGTGTGGTGTCCTGTAATATTGGGATTTGCTTTTCATGGAAAGTACAGCTTCTGGGCATAAGAATAGTTCAGGGACTTGCTTCTCTGAAGTTGGCAGAAAAGGTCTGTTGTTGTTATAAAGAAAGATTGGGTAGTAAGAGAGTCTTTTCACAGAGACCACAATTAGATCAGCCTGGAGTTGTCCTCAGCAGAAGGAGCCATTACTTGGACTAGTAATCTTCATCAGTCAAATTACTGGTCACACAGACATCCTTCTGTGTAGATGCTACAAGCCCATAATGCCAGCATGCACCCATTCATCTTGCTCCAAGCAAGAGTTTGAGATGGGTTATCATACTGGGAGCTGCTGTGCTCAAGGGCAGTTATGCTCAGTTCTGCTTTACTGCTATGAAATGCTGGTTTAGGACTTCAGATTGATTACAGCTACATGGCACTCATTTGGGCAAATTTAAGCCATCCGCTGGAAGTGTGCTTGGGGAGGGCTCAAAAACCACCTGAGTGGAACTGTTGATTTCCTGCCCTAAGAGATAATGGGCAGGAAATGGCTGTCTCAGTGACTGCATCCCAAGCAGAGGGCTTTTAATGAATATTTATTGTTGGGGTTTGGCAGATCCCCACTTTAGGGTGTGGACTGAGGACAAAAGTGAGTTCTTTTTCAGACTCCATGTGAAGTTATTTACTCAGATCAGGATTTGTTTGCTTGCTTTGTCTTTATGGGTGGATCCTCAATTGTAAGTGTTGTGGTACAGAGCAGGGTTTACATTTAATGTAGTATAAAGTAGCCTACTGTCAGTTGTGCATGTGACAAATTTTCCTTTAAATTGAAACTGAAAGTAAGAAAGATTCCTGAAAACAGTGTATTGATTTTGTAGTTGCACATGTCTGATACTGTAGGAAACAGTGAGTGTTCTGTGCACTGCTTTCTTGGTTCCTATATACCAGTCTTTGCCTACTCATGGCTTTGCCCATCACATCAGTCTAAATCAGTGGCCTTTGCAGTGTTCATTGCCTCCCCATCATTGAAGATTTATGCTGTTTATGATGCCTGAACACAGAATTACAGAATCAAAGGCCTTAAGATCAGTGAATCCAACCATTAACCTACCACTGCCACACTACCAAGTCCACCACTAAACTACATCCCTAAGCGCCACATGTGCATGAATCACTAGGAGAGCTGAATCGGCTGATGTTTGGTTGTTAACCTGCAGCATGAACTGTGAGGAGACAGAGTATAGCTTTAGCTAGTATTTTAGGAAATAGGAATACATATGATTTCTTTAGTAGATTATATCAACCATAAATACCACCCTTTGACCTTGCTCACATCAGTAGTCTCTTCCAGGGTACAGATCCTAGTCTGGTTGATTTTAGAATGGAAATCATTCGTTCTTCTTGATTGTCCTTGTCTGAATATTTTTCAGAGCCTGCAGATGTATTTGCAGGGAGAGTAATAGAGCTATAACTGTGGTTCATTTGCCTGTTCTTGTAGTCTACTGCTTGCTCACCTCTCCAAAGCTTAAACCTACTTCTTAATGAGTCTGCGGGCCCTCTAGTTAAACTGTTCAGAAACCTATGACTGACATTAGCAAAGACACACTCAGGTAGATCATGAATACAGCATTATGCTGAGCAAGAAAAAATAATAAAGGCTCAGTTCATTTCCTTGCCTCAGTTTCCTAACCTTTCTGGAATTTCTTAGGGCTGGGGGTCAGGTTCTCCTCGGTGGTCTGGGATCTGTCTGCAAAGTTCATGACTTACTTCCTGAACTGTGGAGTCTTTCTAGCCCAGCATGTCTCTTCTGACCTTGGCTGGTCCTGTAGTAAACTGAGCCCTCTCTTTTTTGCTGTGAAAGCATGCCATGACTTCCCTTCCCCTGCCCAAGACTTCCTGTATCTTGTGCCAAGCTTTTGGTGTGGCCCTGTAAGTCTGTTTCCATATTCCTCCTTTCATCAAGACTTTGGCTGTGTTGTTCTGTTTGGTAACTTTTCTTTCCTCAAACTCGAGCTTCCATGGCCAGGTTAGAAAAAAAGCCCTCTTTCTCTTGGGTTGGAGCCACCTTTTGTTGCAAGCTGATCACACTTGAGCAGACGTAAGCGGTAGCAGCTGGCTGCTGACCCTAGTCTGGGAGTTACATGCTACAAACCTCCTCAGCAAAGCTGCATACACCTTTCCAGAAACATGAAAAAAAAATAGAAATACAGCAGTCCCTTATTCCAGAGCATCAGCCAGGATTCATCAAAGGTAGAAATATCCCTGAATCATCCTACACAGCACCAGGCAAATCCTACAGTTGACTTTGCTGCAAAACTGGCTGTGTACTTCTTGCTCTCCTGTACGAGTCCTGGCCACACTGCTTGGGGTACAGGAGCTCTTTGAGCCAGTGTTGCTCTGACCTCCTTTCATAAAATGAACTCCAGTCCCATGCAAGGAAGATGGCAGGAGAACAGCTACCACAAATGATAGGCAAACGTAACTCAATCCAGCTCTCATCCTTTTCCTTCTGTGGAAGAATATGGGCATATTTAGGGTGGTCCAAATGGTACAGCTGGAAGTAATGGGATTGAATTAAACACAATTTAGGTTGGCTATCTGGAACGTTTTCCTAATGATGTGGTCTGGTAGGCTGTGGGATAATCTCCCTGGGGACATGGTGGGAGACCTCATCACTTAATAATGGGGCTTGGCAAAGCTCTGGACACCTAACTAGAGGGAACACTCCATCACTGGTTACTGGGGTAGATCAGATGCAGCTTAGTATTTTCAACCTGAAAAGAAAGTTAGAGACACAGGAGGGGGCAGGTAGCTGTCAGCCATGATGTCCCAGTCTCATATTAACTTAAGCCCCATCACAGCCCTGGCCAGAGATGGTACTTTTAAATGCCTCTGTTAAAGTCAAGGTATGGAGTTTTATTAAACTTCTGGATTTGCAAGCCTTGCCTCCTGAGAGTCATACTATTCTCTTCCTACTGCTTTTATTACCATGCTTAGGAAGCATTCACTTTCCTTCCTCTTTGATACTTTAATTTAAGGAATTTACCAGCAGAGAATTAACAGATGGGCTTTGTGGAGCTACCTCATGCAGGTAGCAGTTCGAAAAACACTTTGGTATCTAAGAAAAAGGAGGTAATTATTAAAGGGGTAGGAAATGGCAGGCAGCAGTTCTGAAAGAACTTAATTGCGCAGAGCAATCACTGTTTTGAAGACAGTTACTAGAATCATGCTCCAGCCTTTTTGATGAACCTGTTTTAAAAGAGAAGCTCAAAAGCAGCATTGAAGTAGAACTAGAGGGAGGGAGTGCTGGTCTTGGGCCAGTCAAGGAGTCAGATGAGCCCTAGAGTCAGTAAGTTACAGTCTGCAAAGGAGTCTCTAGGCCAAATTCAGCAGGGAGTACATTATACATCTGGTATAGGTTATCCGGGAAGAGGCATACACAGTAAAGGGCCTAACCTTTCTTCAAAGCAACACCAGGAACAGAGATGGTAAAGACACACACACACATAGGATAGAACTAGCAAAATTGACATAAAACTCACCGTGTTATCTCTCACCCTCATCTCTGTTGTTATTGGGGCAGGGATGTTTTATGTCCATTGGGAATTAACGGAGCCAGTGTTGTTTAAGGACAGCTTGAGTCATTGCACATCGCAAAAGTGCATTACAGGAGTGTTGTTGCCACAAAGCATATGTTCAGAAAGGGAAAAAATACGAGCATTCAGGATGCTGATGTAATCTTAGCTTGGTATCGTGGTGCATACTTAGTAGCAGCGTTACCTCTGTGGTCAGGCTGTAGGCTAGAACTTCAGTGTGTTTGTTCCTGTGCTGTTTTTATGCCACCATATATTTTTATTTTCCTTGGTGTTTTGACACAGTCAACATCCAGACTGAGTAGTGCTTGCTGAATGCAGGGGTTTTCCATATTCCTTATTTTCCTGTCTTGTTTCAGTTTGTGTCTGAAACCTTAATTACTGCATGCTATGCAAGAGACAGGATCCTTCCTTTCTAAGGCTTTTCTGCAACATTTGTCATCTTAATGCTTCACAACTGTTAACAGCTTCACATTTTACCTCTTCAGTTTGAACGTGGTTGGTTTTTCTCTATTTTAGAGAGACCTGAGAGACAGGGAGATTCCAGGCATGTACCCATTCATTTGGACTAGCCAACTTAAGTGCTGAAGTTGCATGTTACATATGGCATTTCCTAGCTATTACAGACTTGACATTTTAGCCTTAGCATTTTCTTTGTGAATGTTGGGAGGGAAGGTTCAGTCCACTGAAAAGAGAAACAAGAAAAGTTTTATTATGCAGGATTGGCCCTTGCACGACCCATTAGCAGTGTCAGAAACTTGAACTCCACTGTACTGCTTTCTGCTGCTTCAGCTGATGAGAACTGATAGTAATGGATAATCTTCATTAAAAGGAGCTGGATCTGCAGTGGGACAAGAGAAACTCTTAGCAGGAGATTTCACAGATGCCCATGGGCATAAGCAGCCCTCAGATGCACTCCTGGTACTGGGAGGAGAAGGCTGAAGTTGCTGCAGACTTTACTGCTCCTGTTTCCAGCATCTATCAGCATTGAGCCCCAACTGCATCTCCAATGTCCTACATGATCCTGACTTCACAGGTCCCTGCTATGTTATTGTCCCAGGACCAGAGTCATCCCATTCATAGTCTTCTCTTTGTTTTTTCCCCTAGTGTTTCTCCCATGGAGAGTTTTGTTTTTCCCTCTTACTTGGTTATTCCCAGATATCTACCTGACTTCTCCTCTGGTCTGACCATAGCTATTTCCACTCCACTTGCCTAGCAGTCCCATGCTCTATTTCCCATCTGGCGCTTGCTCCCTGGCTGTTTTGAGTCAGACTGCATCCCATTCTGTGCCACTGTCATGCCCAGGCAGGATTTTTCTGGGCACAGGAGGGAAGCAGTTCTATGCGCTGCACTGGTCCGTAAAGCAGGGATAAAAGTGTGGGGGAAGCCCTGCCTTCCTCCTGACTTCCATGGTCGAGAGTGCTCACTGCAGACACTCCCTGGAGCTTTTAGCTGCCCTCCTGAGAACATGTGCAAACTGAGATTTTTTTTTTTTTCCAGAGGCTTAGCTTATCACATAGCCAAAACTCTGTGGTTTCTCACAAGAACAGAAAAAGGCACATATCCAGTAAGGGCTGGCTCCCGTTTCCAGTCGTTTTCCAAGTCCTGTTCCAAGCTTGGAGTCCTAGGACTTCTCAGTGAAACAGAGTAAGATTGTTTTATTTTAATGAGGGCCAAAGAGCACATTTTTCTCTAATGTCATCCTCTGAAGGCAGGTACAGTTTATGAAATCTCTGCATATGAATGGGTGACTGCTTGTGAGGATGCTTCACCCCAGCCAAGATTGGACAGGAAGTAACTGAGGGACTTGCTGGTGCTCTGCATTCAAGTAGGGGTGAGCATCTGCTCTTGCAAGATGCAGAGTACCTCCTGATGAAGTCTTCAGGAACTGAAAACACTTAGCACTACACAAGGTCAGGATCAGAAAGCATGCTGCAGCACAGATGGGAGTTAGGAAAGCTTGTGAAGAACAGACACAGACTAAACAGTGCACACATATATACTGTGCACTGGGGTGCAAGATGAGCTGGAGATGATGTAGGAATGGTGTAAATTTATAGCAAAACTGATACTCTCCCCAAAGTAGTTTAACTACTGAGTGTCTGTGACAAAGATATTGTTGGCAGTTAAAACAGCCATCTATTAAATATTTGTCATTTTTGTCTTAGTGACCATGCAGTGACTACATTTCTGACTGATCCTAATAAGACTCTTTTCCAAGTTGTATAAAAATGGTTTATGAGTTCTGGCCTTAGCAGTGGCATTAAACTTCCCCATAATATCCATTCAGCAGCACTTCATCCTCCCCTGTGCCACTGGAGACTGTCACACTTGTGCACACTGTCACTCCTGGCCAGGGAAGTTCAGGCTTCCTGAGTGAGCGGGTTAAACGAGCTGCCACATTCGCAGCATGTCCATTGTGAAGCCTACCCATAAGGCAGCAGTTCGTAACCTTGTGGAAATATTTTTACATGCTCCACGCAGAGAAAATAACCACTTGTGCTCTGCTAGAGCCCAGCCACATGAAAGAGCCAGGAAGAACACCCCAAAGGACGCTGAGAAAGGAAAGGGTCCTCTGCTTGCATCCGGCGCAGCAGGCAGCAGTATCCAGGCAAATACAGCATCTTTGCCATCTTGGCAGGAAGTGTGAAAAGTCTTTCAGACTGGCATTTCTGAGATCCCTGCTTACATTTGCTGTGAGGTGGTGATAGTCTATGAGAGCACATTGGTCAGTACAATCCAGTCCCTTTCTTAACACTTTGCTGGGGCTCCGTACCAGCACTAGGACTCCAAGCGTGTTCTTCCCCCCTAAGAAGCTTTCTATCAGTCACATCCCAGGCTCATGGTCTCCCATATCCTTTACGAACCTTTCTCATAGGTCCCTGACCAATCACTTTCCCATACGCCTTTCATTCCTCATCCGTCTGCTCCAAGCCACATCTCTCTTCAGGCACTGAATTCAGTGTTGCCTTTGTTTTACACTCCCAAGAGACATCTATTACCCAGGCAGGTTTGAGGGCAAAGGGGTTAATATTGGCTGAACTGTGAGAAAAACCTCAACTGAAGCAGGTGAGCACTGGCTCTGTGAACTGGATGATTGCTGGGATGAGGTCTCTGCTGCTCGCCTATTCCACGGGCTGGAGACCCAGCTATGGGCCGGAGCTGATCTATGTGAAGCTTCCAGCTCCATTCCCAATGCCCTTGGGGTGAGTTGCTCATTGCACCCCTGGGAGCAGCAGGAACACCCAGCTCACGGGCAGCATCCCTCTGGAGACCTTCAGGCACAGAGACATGGCACTTCAGACAAATCTGTGAGGCACTGATAGCCTTTAGAGCCACAGCGTGGTCACCTCTGATGTACAGTGGTCGTGTAAGTACAGCATAACTGTGGAGCAAGCAGGCCTTGACTGGAAAGCCCCACTGCTCTGTAAACACAAACAAATCAGCCCCCATCACCTGCTTCTCTCCTTTATCTCTACATGTAATTTAAAACACCCTCCAGCCTCCCAAAGTCAAGCTTCAGCTGCTTCCCATCCCCTTAAGCCCCTTTAGTTCCTTTCCCCCCTCTCCCAAACTGGCTGCTTTTGCAGGGCCAACCATCACTGCAGAGACAAGTTGCTCTTCTCTCCCGCTCTCTGATCCTTTCTGTCCTGGGTGAATGTGGTAGGAGCCACCCACAGCGTGTTTTCGTGCATGCATTTCTGCAGCCTCCCCTCCCCCCTGCCTCGTTTTTTAAGTTAAACTATCTCTTGCTTTAAAGAGAGCAAATACACAGCAGTGGCTTTCATCACTGCTGTATAATAGAGCAGTAATTCTGTGCCAGGGACTGTTTTCTATTTTATTTTAAAGGGTTTATAAAACAGTGTATGTAATTGAGTGAGTAAACTGAACGTTTTCTGGAGCCCCTGAGGGCTGGAACTTCGTGGTGGTCCTGGGCCTAGGCCCTAACCCTTTTTTTTTCCCCTCTCTCTCTTTTTTTCCCCAGCTCCCTTTCCCCTCCTTCCCCTCCTCCTTTACAACCCATCGTTGCCACCAGCAGCAGCAGCAGCAATCTGTCTGGGGCTAATTGAGCAAACAACAAGGAGATGCTTTCACATGGCTTTTAAAGGAATGCTCCGGCATCCCCTTTCTGCGAGCAGCTTGGCAGGAACCTGCCAGGAAGGCTGGGGAGTGGGGGTCCCGGGTGCTGGTGGGGTTTGTGCTGGCCTGTGCGCAGTCATTTCCGCCCCTCTGTTTATTTGCATTACAATTTGTTTTTAGCCAAGCACCAAAAGCTGCAGGCTGCTCCCCAGCTCGCCTTGTGCGTATGCTTTTAAGGGGTAGTGTACAGTATGTGTAAACAAATGTCTTCCAAAGCAGGAACGCATCTCTAACGAGTGACAGGTTTTTGATTTAGACTCAGTAAAATCCCCATGGATGCTGGGTTCAGGAACCCAGGCTGGCTTCAGACTGGGCTGCATCAGCAAGTTGAAGCAAAGTGCTAATCAGGAAGGTTGAATGTGTTGGTCAGTTCTGGATTTGCTTAGCACCAGATGCTCCCAATCTGAGAAGATCTAGCTGAACATGATTTAAGGTTGCGGAGTCCAACTCTAAGGCTTTCTGAAAGTCCTTTCTCTAATCCCGCTTCTTTCTCTATGGGCTGAATGCATCTGTAACCCTGCCAGTGTCAGATAAAAGGCAGCCTGGTAAGAAATCCCTAATGGGAAGCTGGGGAAGTAGAAGGGAGCTGAACAGCTAAGCATGTGAGGTACTTCTCCCACCTCCTCTGGAGTTTCAGGCAGAGTTTCTGCATGAACTGAGCTTGCTGGTACCAGCCAGAGCCACTGGCAACTGGCAGCCACGGCTGATAATGAAACGCTATCTGCAGCTCGGCTCTCTGGCACACGCAGTGGAGTCTGAATTTCCTTCCCTCCACAAGGAGGGCTTTGGGAAGGGAAGAGGGAAGCAGAGTGAATCCTTATCTGCCTATCGCATCCCCGCGGGGTGCGGAATCAGGCTTTGTTTCTAGCAAAACCATTCCTCTTTATCACTTAAACACTTTCTCGAAGATTTAAGGCAGGCACATTCATGTGTTTTCTTTTAGCCTGTGCAGGGAGAAATGAGTTTGATGATTTCATGCGAGTCTCTGAGGTAGCAGTGACATACCAGGCAGGCTGTGTATGCCCACTTTAAGGAATCTGAGCAGCATGGATCAAAACGAGCAGTGGGATGGGGATGAGGGAATGCATGCTTTGATTTCCTGTATGCCTTTAAACTCCTTAAATTCACTGCTGCCTCAGTTTACCCATCTTTAAAATAGCAGTGATCTTATTTGCTCATTCTCAAGTAGTCTTTTGGACTCATCAGGTATAAAATGCAAGATGCAAGTCAGCTATAAGCATGTCAGTGCACAATACACGTGGTACCACCTCTGCAGCAAAGTATGTGACAGGCCTCATCCCAGCTCTGCGTGTTTAGAACAGTGAAGGATGCTGTCTGAACCGAAGCAAGAAGTTCCTCATTAAAAAGTGTTGCTACAGATAAACCTATATATAGACCCATAAACTGACATGGCTCTTTATAAGCCTAGATGAAGGCATGTTTAATCTGCAGAAGCATAACGTAATTATTCTCACTGGATGGTAGCCAGGATCTTATTCACATCATAGAAATCAACATGATAGGTAGTCTGCTTGGAGGACGTTCAGGAATGGAGTCACAGGAGTTGCTACAGGGCCTGTTTGAGATATATTGGGAAAGTTGTTGGGGGTGAGGAATGTTACAGCAAGAAGTGCTGCAGGTTGGATTTGAGGTACCTTGGCAAAGCTGTGTGGGGTCTAGGACGGGAGGAGAGAGGTGCTGAAGGCTGGACTTGGGGCTGTTGGCAGAGCTGTGCTGGAGAAGTTGTGTGGTGCTACCTACATCACACTTGCACCTGGCACTTGTACAGTCAGTCCCTCATTTTCCTGAGCACTGCATCCGCCTCTGCCCAGAGTGCTGGAGATGGGGCTCCACGTTCCAACTTCAGGATGTTATTAGCATGAGGCTCCAGGATTCATTGTCATTTGTCACTGAATACCCTGAGCAAAGAACTAAATGGCTCACACTGATGCTGAAGATGAGAAGCAGCTCCTTGATCCCCTTATTCTTTCCTTTGTCTCCTTAAGGAGGTCATGTGGCTAACCCAGGTTGAGGAGGCAGAAGGATCCATATGTTCATAGGATTGGAGTTGTACTGGGAAATTACCTTAACCACAGTCCAATATTCCTTAAAGTCTGTAGAGCAGTTTTTGATCAGACCCTTTCTGAAGCACTGGTTTGCATGGTGCAAAGGTAATGCCTTGAATTTTAAACCAAAAGAAGCATCGTGTTGGCCCAGCCAGCTTGGGGATTGCCAGGAATTTCTTCATTTAGCCAAAGGTGGCATGTTTGTTGTTTTGCAGCAGTCTTGAAAAATCCACTCCCCTGAGGGGAGGAGTTTTAGGTGGGTAAATAAAACACAACCAGTTCTTTCCATCATCCTTGGCTATCCACCCCCACTGCTGTGGAAGACGTGGGGGACAACGCAGCCTCCATCAGTGTATCCTAGCACCTCATAGGCCTTGAGCTTTATCCCAAGCTCCGGAGCCAATTGTTATTCCTAATGTGCAGAAGGGGAGATGGAGAGCCTGAGGGCATGGGTCGAATCACCTGAGCTCCACCTGAATAGGTGTCCAGCTCCCAGAGCAATTTAGATTCACCACCTCCCCCCATGGTACCCTGAGGACACCCACTTTGAGCACACCAGCTTTGTGTCCTGCTCCCAGGCCACATGCTTGGGGGGTATTTTAGGCACTGGGCTTTCAGTTACGTGTATTTATTATTTTGGCTTCAAATCCCTTATTTGCAGTCCTTCCCTGGCAAGCTGCTTTTGCATTTTAAAGGGAAGGCTCTTTCAGTACAGTGCATTAACAGTGCTGGAGCAGGGACTGGCACATGAATGTGTCCACTGGGGCTGTGCAGAGCTCCTGGGAACAGCCAAAGGAGTGACCTTGTGGAACTGGCCCCTCCAACGTATTTGCTCCACAAGGAGTCTGAGGAGGGCTGTCCACTGTTCCCCTTAGAGGTGATAGCAGTGCTCAGAGACATTGCTTCACACAGATACTTTAGCAGAGGCTCCATCCAAGAGAGAGAAGTCAAATTTAAATTACAAAATAAATAAAAGGTCTTTTATTTCAGATACCAGGTTGACATCTCAGGGATTGCCAAGGATCTCACCCTGCTTTGGTGGTGGCCCCAGATGCTCAGCAGCCCCTTTCCTCCCTAGACTCTCTTCAGGTCCGGGTGCATTACTGATCTCTAATTTTATGTCACATCCCCACATCGTATGTGGAGGGGTTTTTGCCTCAACCAAGGATTACACCTGTCAGCAGCAGCTGTGACTTCCGTTGGGGCTCTCGTTTTTAGTAGTGACACATACATGTGAAAACTCATTAGGACAACCTCCTGATGTTTAGTCAGTTGTTTAGGCTCTTGCCATGTGTGTGGGATTGATGCTGGAGTCCACAGAAAGGCAGCGAATCCGCGTTTGAGCTCCCCAGAATCTGCTTTTCTCATTTGTTTTATAGTTGCAGATTTGCAAAATGCGAGGTCTGAAGCACTGTGGTAAACTCAATTCCTCTTCTCTTCCTCCCTCTCTCTCTTTTCAGCCAAACATGTTAATGAAGTCATTGTGGGCACCGAACAGCTGATGGAGATATAACCGGAGTAGGTTTTTAAGATGATTTTATGGAAGCCAGCAGCAGAACCAGATGTTCAAGCATCGTAAGATCATCCGTACACATCAGTACTGGCACGGTTTACCCTGTCATTGCGCCTTTCCTGTGCAGCTTTATATTTATGTCTTAATAAAGCAGTATTTGCAGAGGGTTGTGTCCGCCAGCCCTTCCCCCCTCATTGGGATGCACACGGGTTTGTGCCGGGTAATATTGGTTCCTGTGCCCGCCAAATGCACTGTACTTTTCCAGCAGAAGGGACCACACAGACTGTGCCCACTCCAAAGAATGACTTAGCAGCCCTCCCTGCGATGTAAACCACGTCCCTGCAGCCCTGCACCACCATCCCCGGGCCTGGGAGAGACTGCTCAGGATGCGGCTGGTGCATCTCATCAACGCAGCAGGCGGGCAGTGGAACACAGCCGTAATGAGGGCTGCTCTTTGCAGCCCGGTGGCTCTGCCAGCCTCCTCCTCCTCCTCCTCTCTCTCGTGGTGCTGCCCCATAGCACAGATGGGTTTAAGCTGCGCCTCTTCTCTCCTGTGCTGCAGTTGAGGAGTTTGGCACCCATCTCCATCAGGGCTGAGTTTGGGCTGTTACTTTGAAATCCTGCCCAAGAGCAAGTATGTGAGAGGGATGGAGGAGTGTGGGGGGGAAGTGGGGCTAAACCCTGGGTGCTGTGCCTTATTTTGATGGTTCTTTCACTTGTCAGTATGCCGTTCCTGATCCCAGGCAAGAGATTCCCTCCCCACATCTAGATGATCTGTGGATGACTCTACCTACGTCTGCGCGATGAGTCGAGCGTGCTAATGTGAAACGCATAGCCTTGTGGTCAGGGGTTGTGCCAGGATTGTAAAGCACCTGGATGGGATTGAAACACAAGCTGTTCTTTAACGTTTATAAATTGGACACAAGTTCCTACCTAAAAGCTGTTTATTAGAATCTGGTAGGATTCAACGGGACATTTATCTGCCCCTGGCAGTTTGACATCCAGAGGTGCTTACAGCAGCTGGCTTGGATGATATTTCATTAACTGAAGTGATAAATTTTAGATGTGTGCTTCGTGGGCACCAGCGTCCCCTGAGGAAAATTACTGTTTCCTAGCTAATTTGACAGGAGAGGGATTATAATCCAGACATTCCCTGAGTTTCATAAACAAAATCCCTTCTCTGAGGGACTGGCTTGGAATGGAAAGTGTGGGTAAGGATGAGCTTCGAGGCCTTTGACAAGGTGCAGAAAGAAGAAACGTGCTACAGTTCAGCTCCAGCTTCGTGCTAGAGGTTTTTTTGCCTCACGTATGTGCGCGAACATGTTCCTAAGGTACGGGGCCTTTTTCATCCAAGGATCGCAGAGGCTTCACAAAGGTTAATTAAAGAGACTTCTTGTCTCTGTGTGCGGCAAGGAGCGTGGCATCCATTTTGGGTGTGTAGAAACAGAAACAGAGGGAAGCGTAATTACCTGGCTTTGCATTTAGCCAGAAAGCTGTGGCAAAGCCCGGAGAGGTCCGCAGGGACTTTGACTTAAACATAAAGCCCTCTCCCTTTCTGTTTTTAGGATATATTTTAGCTTCTGAAAAGTCCACATCCCGTTACTTAACAGCTACAGCTTTACCTCCTTCTGCCTTAATTATACGTTAAAGTCTCAATCCTTTTGTTTAGCTAATTTAAGAAGAGGGTGTGGGGCTCTTTACTGTGTCGGTTAGAGTTTAGCATTAATTTAGTGTTCTCTGACACTTGAAAACCTGGCCGGGATTTGAGGCGTTTTCTCTTCCTTTTTGCCTTTTACGACCTGCAGGTGTTTGGGGTGAGATAAAAGTAGATCCCAAAGTGAGATTTCGCAGCACAAATTATCAAAGTGAAGATTCACTCTTGATGTATTCGACGTGTGTGGCAGTAATTATGAAAAATAGTTCGGGATAATAGGGCCTTCAGGAATCCCAAGGCGGGCACTGGGAGGTTAACCCTTCCTCATCTAACCTGGTCTCCACTCTGCTGTCATTATCAGGTGAGCAGTTGATGGGTTCAGTCAACTTCAGTGATAAATGTTACTGTCCTCAAGAGAGCTGGGGAGGTGACCGAGGAAATGAAGTTCTGTTCTCAGTTATAGATGTGACTGTTGGTCCTATGTCCTACAGACCTTCAGGAAGGTGATTCTGTCCGGGCTGCTTATCAACTTTGAAGAATGGGTCACCTCTTAGGTAGCAAGTAAGTCTCCTCACTGTGCTGCTCTGTCGCACCCATGCAGCAGACTGTCACAGCCCGTGCCCATCACAGTGCTGTTAACACCAAGGTGGTTCTTTATAGACAATGTTTCTCTTAGATTGAGCTTCCCAGTTCTGTAGGTGCTGGTGTGTTTGGACAGGCTTGTCCTGGGCACTTCCTTGGCAGATGTACAACCGGGCTTGATGTGAGAAGGTTCTTGCAGTGGCATGCCACGTGCTGCGTCTGCACGTGGTGAAGCAGAGGCTTGCTGTGATGCCCAGTGAGGTCCCCAGCCAGCAGCACCTCTGGCTCCTGAGTGTCACTGGGCAGTGCCCTGGGCAGCAGGTTGGTGTGAGTGCAGAACCCAGCAGCAGTGTGTGCACAGGCTGGACCCTACTCCTTCCCGTGGGTCTTGCACCACTATTACACCATGATGGGGGCACCTGAAGCTTTGTCCCTTGCCCTGGCTCCTGTGAGAGCTAGGGCAGAGCACCTGCAACAGCTCTGCAGCAATGTCCTTCCCAAGATGTGCATCATCCTTCCTGCACAAATACAGGCTGGGTACATAATGGATTGAGAGCAGCCCTGAGGAGGACTTGGGGGTGTCTGTCAATGAGCTCAACATGACCCAGCAGTGTGCACTTGCAGAAAGCCAGCCTTCTCCTGGGCTGCATCACAAGTAGCATGACCAGCAGGTCGAGGCGAGGATTCTCCCTATCTACTCTGCTCTCATGAGACCCCACCTGGAGTCCTGCATTCAGCTCTGGAACCCCAACACAAGAGGGATGTGGGCTTGTTAGGGTGAGTCTGGAGGAGGCCACAAAGATGCTCCAAGGGCTGGAGCACCTCTGCCATGGAGACAGGCTGAGAGAGCTGGGCTTTTTCAGCCGGGAGATGAGAAGGCTTTGGGGAGACCTTAGAGCAGCTTCTAGAGCCTAAAGGGCACCACAAGAAATCTGGGAAGGGGCTTTTTATGAGGCCATGTAGTGACAGGACAAGGGGGAATGGCTTTGAGCAGACAGAGGATAGATTTAGATTAAGTAATAGCAAAAACTTACTCACTCTGAGGGTGGTTACAGGAACAGGTTGCCCAGAGAAGCTGTGGCTGCCCCATCCTTGGCAGTGTTCAAGGCCAGGTTGGACGGGGCTTGGAGCAACCTGCTGTAGTGGACCGGGTGTACCTGGCCATGCCGGGGGGTTGGAACTGGATGAGCTTTAAGGTTCCTTCCAACCCAGACCAGTCTGTGATTCTGTATGTGCAGCCAAACCCATTTGCAAGACACAAGACTTGTGAAAAATGTTGGATGGTTACAGATAACAGAGCCGTGGGTCTCCTCTCTCAGCTGTTCCTGTTTGCTTTTGTAGGTGACGGTTGTGGTCTTTCAGGAAACAGCAGCAAATCTGATCTCTTCTGCAGTCAGACCAGAGTGGATGTCTCCCATCTTTCTGGCAGGCTTGGAGCTGAGCCACATGTGGGGGAAGCGAGCAGCCAACCATTCTGTGGGACAGTGGGCTGCCCGCCTCAGTGGTGTTCAGATGGACACAAAACCTTCTTTGCACCAGGCTTTGATTTCACTTTTGAGACACTTGTTTGGTTTGTGGGCAGGAAGGAGAGAGGAGCACCAGGCTGAGCAGTTGTATGGCCTCAGGTCCACAGGTCGGGCTCCCCCATCATCTATCAAGTTGATGCTGTGTGTTCAGCCCTAGCAGGAGCACTCTCCTGAACCTCTTGGAGCTGGGCATCTCGAGGACTCATGAGTCTTTTACTGTTTCTAGTCTCCAAGGTTTATCCTGCAAAGCTATGTTGTTCCTTCTGGCTTTCTTGCTGTCTTCTGCACCCTGCTTTCCTCCCTCTGGCTGCCTGGAAAGAGTGGCCATCTCCATGCCCTGTCCGTCCTTTGGACTTTGCTCATGCGACCTTCTTGTCCCAGGAGACCAGGACTTTCCTTATAAACCCCTATAGGTGTAGGGGTTCTCAGGAGGTGCTTTGCTGCCTCCACACTGTCCCAAATCTGCAGTGAGAGCCAGTGGCTGCTGTGGTCCCTGCCCTTATGTCTTGCCATGGGGGGAAGTTAGATCAAACAACAGTTGGGGCTCACAGAGACCATGTTGTGCATGGTGTAACCCAGAACCCAGGTACTGGGACATCGCAGTGGCCATCATTGCCACCCTTCTGTCACCGTTCCTGTGGCCTCTGGTCACCTGTTTTAAAGCACTGAAGACTGCAGCGGGCAATTGGAGCTGGGTCCCTTGGCATTGCAGTCTGCCTGCCATGCCCCATCCCAGCCTCCCTGGTGCCATGGGGGCATGCAGAGCACAGGGGCCTTCTCACTGAGAGACCGGTCTGGGGACATGGGGTCCAGCACCCAGCAAACCCCCAGCACCTCTGCAGCCTCACTTGTTCCCAGCCGGGCAGCTGATTCCTGGATCCTGTCGGCTCTCACTCATCTCCCAGGAGCCAAGGTCCACAGCCGTGCCTGTGCCTCCCAGACGGGCCGGCAGACGAGAACTTCCTTCCAGGCCCTATAGACAGACATTTTATATACGTTAAAATACGTGTGTATATAAATATGGAAAGCAAGAGCTTGGGAGAGCTTGAGTCTAAATAAACTTGTATGTTTAAGGCTTTTAAAATGCTCATGCTGAATTTCAGGGGAGAGGGACGCAAGGGGATTGTTGGACTGAGCACCAGGACAGCTGATGAGCTTGGATCGGCGCCTTTACAATTCAAGGAAAAATGGGATAGTTTGGGGAAGGAAAAAGGGATTTTCTTGTTTTTGTTTTTAGTAGAAAATAAAAGAAGCTGCCTTCTTATTTGCCTCCCTCCCCCAGCGCCGGAGCAGCGAGCGACTGGTGTTGTATGCATAAGCTATTCCTTTGTGCAACATCTAAATGGTTAATTGTGTTTGAGGAAGATGTACGGGCGAATGGAGGGACCACCCAGCAAGAGACAGACAAGAAAGAGCGATCTCTGAAATGTTTAACCAGAGAGAGAGCAAAGTTGTTTAAAAATATTTAATTTACAACATTCCACACTGCTGATTATAAATTGGCCGTCCAAAAACACTGCTGCGTGCAAGGAGGGATCCAGGCAGCATGAAACAAATTCTTGTGATTGTTTTTCCTATCTTCCTCCCTCCTTTCCCTGGGGAGTTTTAACCCCGCAGCGGGATGTGGGTCACCCCAAGGCAGTGATGGACCGACCAAAGTCCCTCAGGACCATGGTTTCTGGTGAACACCTGCACACAGGGCTGGGGGGCAGCGGCCTGACAGTGCTGGAGAGCTGGAAGGGATGGTGAGGAATGACCGAGCAGCAGTGATGGGTGCATTTGAGATGCCCCTTCCCTCTGATTTTCATCCCAGTACTGAGGTTCTTCCAGAGCATCCAGCCATGCTTCCAAGCAAGGAAGCTGGGAATCCTCCAGTGATGGGTTGGCAGACTCAGGGAGCCAAACCTGGCCAGGCTGGCCTGCCTGTGCGAGCTCCTTCACCACCTCTTTGGGTTGGTGGTGCTCAGCAGCATTGTCCAGCCATTCCCAGCGGCTCCGGGAAGGAGCCGGAACTTGGGTCCTTGCAGGGTCATTGAGCAGCAGCAGTGACTACCCCCGCATAGGCCCTTCTGCAAAGAGGGTGTTTGGTGCCAGATGCCGGGAAGAAGGGATTTGGCCGTGCTCTGCTCACTGATCCACAGTTGGCTTCAATGAACCCAACGCCCCAGCTCTGCTTCCCTCCTGCAAGGGGCTGGAGCTGCTCTGCAAGGGGGGACGGTTCCCTCTGAGTGGTGGCCAGGCCATCCCTCCATCACTTGAGATCTGCTTCCACGATGGTCTCCTTTCCAACCTTCATAGCCCCTGTTCCCAACATGGTGAGGAGGGTCTGGGAGAGCAGACTCCTGGGCTGCTTACTGTGCTGCTCCAGATCAAGCAGGCAAAGGATACACATCGTGGGGATCAGCCTCCTTCTTCCCCAGCCTGCACCAGCCCGTACGGATGTCACCCATGGGGTTGGAGAGCCACCATGCCTGGAAGGTACTGAGGAACAGGGGAGATGCACAGAGGGGATCTGAGAGAAGCCGTGATCCAAAAGCAATGCTGCTCCTGCTGCAGATCCCTCCTTGACATCTTGCAGATCCAGCCTTGGAGAGCGAAAGCCCGGGTCTTTCACACCCCCGGGAGCCCTGTGGAGCCCCAGCCAGCAGGAAGGACAAGGATCTGCCTTCTCCCGCTCTCTCTCCCAGCAAGAAGGGGCGCAGGGATGGCTGCAGGGCCGTTTGCCGGGCTTTGCCACACGTTTCCTACCCCCTAATCACTGGGGAAGCCTCACTGCCCACCTGGGCGCTGCCTCGCATGCAGCGGAGCCCTGTGCCGGCCCGAGGAGCCGGGGTGGGTTTGGCTGCTTGCCCCCGTGGCGAGCTCGGCTCTCGGTGGCTGAACCGCTCCGGGCCCTGCCAGCCCCAGCCGGTGCCGGGAGCGAGAGCCGAGACAAAAGAGCTTGTGTCCTGCTGCCAGCAGCCGGCCCCGCCGCGCGGCCGCCCGCCCAATTAAACCGTGCCCGCTTCCCATGCGGCCCCCAGCGCCACGCACCGGCCCCGGGGACCCCCGCTCTGTGGGGCCTCCCTGCGAGCCGCAGCCCTTCGGCATCACCGCTACCCCTTAGGGCATCTCCAACGGCCCATGGTGGGGCGGTTCACCCCGTCCCTAAGCTTTCCTCTCACCCCAGGCTCACAGCACCCATCAGGTTAGTGGGGTGCTGAGCATCCCTCCTCATTCCCGCTCCCCACAAGGGCTGGGTCGGGATGAGACCCGTCGGCAGCAGCCATTGCAGCAGCGGGAGCATCCCCACGCCCCGTCCTGACCCGCAGGGCCGGTGTCACATCCACTTAGCACGGCTCCGAAAATCCCTCGCCCTGACACCTTGTTAAATACCCACCAGGGGTCACAGTTCCTGGGTTTCTTTTTCCTGCTTTTCCTTTACCCCGCTGAGCCGTTTCGGTTGGCAGGAGCTCCCCCCCCATTAGATATCTTTCGGGGAACAAGAAACCTAGATCACTTACAAATTAATTTGGAGTTAAACCTACAGAAAATGAGAAACATGCTGCTTTGCAGGAGAGAGCGCTTGGCCGGCGATCAAGACAAATACATCCAAACCGCTCCATGCGGCGGTCGGGAATGGGGGGCTGCACGCTCAAGGTAGCCATTGGCTGCATCCGGGGGTGTTTTAATGGGGCCACGGCCTTTCGACACTATTAAAAGCAGAGCAAACGAACAATAGGGACAACCTGCTCCCTGCAGCAAGGAGGGGATGGAGGGAAGGAGAAGGTGTGAGGGGTAGTGATGCAGGATGAGGGGTCAGGGTAGCGGTGTACCCCAATGTCTTTACTGATGGGATGGGGATTGGCTGCAGGCACTGCTTTGCCCCATAGATGCTTTTGCAACCATCGCCATGTCCCCAGGGCCATAGCAGCTTGCAGCAAGGCTGCTTCCCAAGGGGAGCATCCCATGTCTCCTTGTCCCAAGGCGCCTTGGGACAAGGGGACACAGTGCGATGGACGGGACCCCAATCCCCCTGGCAGCCCAGGCGCTTCTGGAGGGTCTTGGATATGGGTCTATCCCCCACTGTGCATTGTGTCTGCGCCGGGAGGGGGCCATGTGGGGGATGCCGGAGCGGCGGAAGAGCAATGATAAGATAAAAGGTCTGCTTTCCCATGCCGAGGAGCCGGGGGGTTGGATGTGGGGCGAGAGCCGAGGCCACCCAGGTTTCAAGCGCTCGGCCTCGGCGCCTGACCCCGGCACATTCAGAGAGCACTTCCTAAATTTGTCTCCTGTGTTCCTGACTCACAAGCAATTTCCTCACCCATAAAACGGCGTCAGCATGAAAGGACAGGCCGGGACACCAATTACTTGTCACCGTTTTACCACCCCGCTGCTCACCGGTTCGTAGCCCCCGGCGGTGCTGGGACAGGATCTGATTCCTCTCCATGGAGCCCCTCTGCCCTTCTCAACCAGGGGGATGGGGTAGTGGGGGTCCCTTTTGCCATAGGGATGGTACCATGGAGCACAGGGATCCCCAGTGCCTGGCACCTGGTGATGCCTCCAGGATGAACCTGAAGGGATCTCCAGGCCCAACCTGCATCAGGGAGATATCGACCATCCCCACATCCTTCAGCCCTATGCTGGTGTTGTCCCCGCGCTCGTGCTGTCCCCATGGTATTAAAGGTGCTCTTCTTTGTCTACAGAGCTCCATCATCACCACCACGGTGCTGATTCACAGTGGCACAAGCTCACGCTGGCACAAGGCATTGCCATCCAGGCGCCCCTATGTCCTGCCTCGTCCCTTCTCCCTGTGCCTCTGTGCCACCTCATCCCTCTGTCCCCAGTCCCCAGCGCTGACACATCCCCTCTGTCCCCATGCCCAGTGGATGCGGAGGGGCAGGGAGTTGTTGGAAGGGTCTTAGCGCAACCAGGACCACTTGGAAGCTGTCACCGGCTCCCGGCAATGGGGATGCTCCGGGCAGCTGTGGCTCTCTCCCGTCTTTTCCCAGCAGCAGCCGCAGCAGTTGCCCACCCTCCCCGCAGCAAATCGCTCCCGGCTTCGTGCCGGCAGCGGGCGAGGTTTGCCCAGGGCCTGGCGAGCGCCACGGCGGCCGCTAAACGGGTTTTATGGTGGGATTTAGGGACTTTTCTGCCGGGTAATTGATTTGCCCTGGCAGTAAAAGATCAAGGCAGGGGCTCAGACGGTGGCTCCCGGCATCTGCCCACCGAGCGGGCCAGGGAGCGGGCAGCTCAGGGCACGGCCGGGGCCAGCGGTCCCCAGTGCCGCAATGGAGGATGTGGGGTGCCACGGCCCCGCAGTGATGGGGTGAGCTCTATGGTCCCGTCCAGGATCCCCCTTGCAGCCCCCTCCCTCCCCGCATCCTCGCATCCCCCTCCCCAACCCCACCACAAAACAGCCCCCAAAGGAGACAAAAGGGGCTGTTTGGGGACCTGCCACCTGCTAGTCCCCATCCTACAATACCGCAGTAAAGAGGCACCAAACAAAGGCCTTAAAATCCTAAAGGGGCCCATTCATTAGGGTGACAAAGGGGGAAAGAACTACATTATCATAATTAATCCCGGTGCTGGCGGTGGGTGGCAGGGCTCTCTGTCTTCCAAGGTGGTGTGGGGACGGCCGGTGTCACCACGTCCACATGCTATTGTGCGCTGCGGCCTTGCTGGGCTTAGGCGGGTTTTAAGCTCTGTAAACACTGCGGGACACCCCCCCCACACACACAGCTATCGGGGATGCCGTCCTTCCCCCGGCCCTCCCCAGCCATGTCTGTCTGCCTGCTGGCTGCAGACCCCCCCAAAATCCCAGGGATGGGATGGGATGGGTACATCCGTGCCCCTCGGTGCACCTGCCCTAGGGCTGCTGGGGCTGGGGAAGAGCCTGGACCCCCGGGTCCCACTGGTGATGCTGGGACAGGGGCTCGCTGGCCATGCCCCCTGTGCTGCGTCCCCAGGTGGGATGTAGCAGGGACCCCTCTGCTCCTTTCCCAGGGCTTTCCCTGGCTTTGGAAATGGGGATTTATCCCTTTCCTGCTATCTCAGTCCTATCTGGAGGGAACAAGTGAACTCCGACTGGAGGACCAGCCTCTATCCCCTCTTTTCAGCCTCCTGCTGCTGGGGAGGTGCAGGGAAACTGAGGCACACTGCAGCACAGAGATGCGTCTGGGGTTTTATGGGATATGTTAATATCCCCCCTGTAATCCCCTCTGCTGGATGCTGCCCTTCTCCACATCCCTCGGACACAGCATCCCTTTGGGACACAGCATCCCTTGGGACACACCAGTGCTGGCAGGGGGAAGCAATGGGGCAGGGGACACCTTGATACCACCCCTACCCCGGGGGGAGGGCCCTCTTGGCACCCCCATCTCTGCTGCCACCCCAATGGGGTCCCAGCCCTGGGGTGCCGCACCTCGCCGTGCTCTCCGGAGCCCGCTGCTGGCGCAGGGCCGCAGCCGGCCGGGCTGTGCCGGGGCTTGGGAGAGCACCATCTGGTTTCCAACTAACAAACGCCCGGCGCTGGCTCCCGGCAGAGGAGTTGCTGCTGCGGCAGCGGCTGTTTACAGCGTGCCGAGGCTCTGGCACGTCCCTGCCAAGTCCCCTCCGCTTTCCCCGCTGGCCGCAGGGCTCCGGGGCTGCATGGCGGCCCCGCACGGCCCAACTCCACACCCCGGAGGATGCCGCTGCCCGCCGGGGCTCTTATCCTGGGCTGCCCTTCCCGAGGAGCACCCGCTGCGGAGTGGATCCCGCCCGCGGGGGTTTTCCCATCCTCTGCACTCGACGGGGCGGACTCGCAAGCCGCGCCATTCCCGATCCGGGTGCTCAGTGGGTGCCGTGCCCTGGCTCCCGCCGCATCCCATCCGCTCGCCCTGGCATCTCCCCGTGGCAACGGGCGAGGGATGGCACTGGGTGGCCCCGGTGTGGGGCCACCGCCTCGCACCCTGAGCTCTCGCAGCCACCGGTGCCACAGAGACACTGCGCAGAGTGGGGGCTGAGCGGAGCCATTTGCCTTTAATTGAATTTATTTGTTACAACCCCAAACAATGTAAAGCAGGCTTCTCCCAGGCTCCAGCTGCCTGCCTGCCCATTAAAATACCATCTAGAACAGCAAATCCCCCCTCCCGCCTTGATATAAACCAGCCGGTCAGCAAGAAGCGACGAGTAAAGCGTCTCTGCGTACAAGCCGAGCCCCTGCTCCCCATCCCACCACCCCAAGGCCCACAGGGCTCCATGTCCCCTCCTGGGATGCTCCAGGGGAAATAAGTGCCCTGCAGGGAGACCCAAAGCTCAAAGCAGACCCACTGTCCACGAGCCCATCTCAGTGGCGTCAGGGCGGGGGCCCTGTCCTGCCCACAGGCGTTTTCCAGTTGGGATTTCAATCCCTGTTGGCGTGGCAGGATCTGTCCCTGTCGCTGGGGTGGTCATCCCCCCGCAGAGCAAGCAGGGGTCCTGGCACAGCCAGTCGTGTGTGGTCCTCATAGGAGCTTAGTGCTGGCATGGGATGGGGGTCAGGGAAGCTGGTCCTGCAGCGCCCAGATCCCAGGGGAACCCTTGGTGCCCTGAGATGGGGCAGAGCCAGCTCAGCCCTTGGTCCCTGCAGACATCAAGCATGTCTCCACTGACCATCCCACAACTTTTCCATGGATATTGATGCCATTTCCCAGTGTAGGACACCAATGGGAGGGCCCCAGGTGGAAGCCAATGGTGACGGATAGGAAGAGGACGGAGAAGGTGGGTCAGGGGAACCGGTGGTGCTGGAAGGGAGGATGACAAGTTAGTTTTCCAAGATGAAGCTCACAAAAGGCAGCAGCTGCCCAGCGGTGGAGCGGATCCGCCGAGGAAGAGGAACGGCGGTGGAGCTGTTAATAGCAATCAGGCAGCAGAAGTGCTGAATAGCCGTTTCCCTTCTGTATTTGGGGACACGCCAGATGCTACAGGCCTATCATCGGACGAGGGAGAAACCCTTTCTGTGCCACTGGGGCCCAGGAGAGCTTGGCAGCCATGGGGCAGGGGCGCAGAGGGGCTGCCCGAGGAACTCACTTCATTTATTGGGGTCACTCGCATTTTGGGCAAGGAAAGAGGCACCAGGATGAACATCACCATCAGTGCTCCAGAGGCCTGGGGTGGGCAGCAGGGATGGGGATGCATGTGGGGTGAGTGCTGCTCCATGTGGGTTTATTGACCCTCCTGGATGTCCTCGGCAGCTCCTCAGGGCAATGTTCCCGGTGGGAGCAGCACCAGGTCTGTCCAATAAAGACCCTTATTACTCCACAAATCATCGGTGGCATTTACCCCTTGCTCATTTGCCTGTCCCCTGCCCCATGGATGGAGGTGCTGTGCTCTCCTGCCTCCAGCCCCGAGCTGTTTGGCTTGGCTCCCCATAGCAGGGGATGGGGCAGCACCCACCCAAAGAGTGTGCTGTCTTCCTGCCTCCCATCATGTCCCCAGGTGAATATCTGGCTCTTGAGGAGGGCAGCTGGCACTGGGGACATGGGTATGCCCTGCTCTTGGAGAGAGGAGAGGTGTAGCTTGGTTTTGGGAAAAGGAATCCATGGGGACACCCCTTCCTTTGGGAGAGGATGTCTGGCCCTTGAAGAAAGGATGCCCATCTATTGGGATGGATACAGGGGAGATGTGCACCTCTGGGAAGGGGCTGCATATCCCGTGGGGTGGCTATAGAGGGCTACCCAGCCCTTGAAGGATGGACGTAGAGAGGTATCAGGCCTTTAGGGATGCTGTCTATCCCTTGGGAAGTTGTTACGGAAAGACGCCTGGCCCTCAAAGGGACTCCTGGCCCCTGGGGTGGCTATGGGGCATCTGCCCAGCACTGGGGGGGGGGTATAAAGGGGGAGTGCCTGAGCCATGGAGGGTATCTATGGGGGATGCCCATGCTTGTGGAGGCACTACGGGTGCACACCTTCGGGCACCATGTCCACCCCTTGGGGCATGCCTTGCGGGGTGAGCTGCGGCAGAAGGACATTCACCCCTCAGAGGTGTCTATGGGGGGAATGCCCCACGTGCAGGGCTCCCACCCTTCGGGGGGCAATGCCCACCCTCGGGATGCCTACAGGGGGATGATACCCCGCAGATGTGCCTTGCTGCGGAGGGGGGGGGGGGATGACCTGGGGGGGTACCGGGGTTGCGGAAGGGGTGTGGGGGGGTCCATTTCCCTCTGTGCCTCCACCGCGCTCCCC
>JASSUY010030819.1:28067-40463 GCA_032466535.1 Forpus xanthops | reverse complement strand
AATTTCTTCCTCAGATCCAATCTAAACTTCCCCTGTTTAAGTCTGAACCCATTACCCCTTGTCCTCTCAGTACAGTCTCTCATGAAGAGAGGGACTGTATAGCATCCCTATAGGCCCCTTGAGATATTAGAAGGCTGCTGTGAGGTCTCCATGCCGCCTTCTCTTCTCCAGGCTGAACAGCCCCAATCCATCCTGAAGTTTTCAAATGTGTAGACATGAGGAGCTCAATTCAAGCTCTGTTTGATTTTCAGGGGAAGGATAGTCTTGGTGTCAGTTTGAAGCAGACTTAATGCATACTGTGAGCCTCTTCAAATGTAGAAAGTATCAAGAAAATTCAAAGTAACACAATGTATAGATTTTACCAGCAGAAAGGAAAAGTGAGTCACTGAGCAGGGGAAAAAAATCTAGTGTGCCTCGAGCTGAATTTTAAATTTTATTCTGAAATTCAAGTTTTTTCTCTCCTGGTTGATGGTGACACATTGAAATTATAGCTGTTATGGCCATAATTTATTCCATAAACTATGGAATTATTCAATTGAATAATTCCATAAACTATGGAATTATTCAATTGAATAAAACCCATACTTTATGCACTGTAGTAATTATAAGTAATTACAGTTTCCTCTTCATGGCAAGGTTATTTTATGGACTTCTTATTGAAATTTCTGACAATGAAGCTATGAGGCTAAAACCCCCACATAATAACTATACCTAATAGCATCAGCTTTTATACTTTAAAAGTCCGAGGAATGATTTAGTAACTCAGATATTCACCTCCTGGAGCCCAGAGATGTATCCAGCTTTCTAGAGAATTGTCTCTTTCTTTCATTATTTTTTTCTCAATAATTTAATATTAAGCCACAGTTTGTAAAATCAACCCATTTGTAAAATTTTCCATAATTAAAAGTTCCATCTTTTTTAAAATAAAAAGTAAATATTGACATTATGTTTTTAAAATAAAAAGTAAATATTGAACTTTCATTAATAACTATGATTATTGCAACTAAGTATAACTATAATATGATAAAGTGCAATAATTATAATGACTAACATCTGTAGCTAGTGTTAATAATTCCTGATGAAGCTGTTCACACTTAAGTTGTTTGAGTGTTTAGCCATGAGGAGTTGCAGTATCTAATGCCATACTACATCCTGTGAGAATTTTTCTTGAAAAATTTGAGCTTGATCTATTGCTTTGAGAAGTCAATGGGAAGTCATGGGCTTCAATTACATTGATTACAGGTAAGGCTAGATCAGAGACGAGAGAAAACAAAAGAGAAGAAAATAGTCCTGCAGACACACATTGTTATGAATTGACCAAAGATATCTAAAATCGGAAAATATATCTTCAGTGCAGCACAATTTTAATCGTGCATTGTGCAAGTGCTCAAAACTACTGACATAACGTGTATAACAGGCAAATCTTTTCAAGAATGTAAAATTTGCATGCAGATGACATCTTTGTGCAGGAAATGGATAGTGGCCAGTGTACTCTGCACATCTTCATATTGCTTCAGCCAAATCACTGCTACTGATTTTTTTTCAAATGCAAGAACAGACTCCTTAGGCTTTACAGTAAAAACTCTAAGGATCACTGTGTGTGGTCATGATACCATAATGTTATTTGCAACCACATGTAAGATAGGATACATTACACTTGCTGATTAGCAGGGATGTATACACATTTGAGGGATTTTGTTGGTTTTTAAGAATGTGATGAGTCTTTCACAGACCCCATTAATAAAAATCATATCTGTTGCATGTAGCTCTTGGAGCACACTGAAAAGCACTATCTGTAAAAAACACTGAAGAAGAAATAAAGAAGGAAAAAAGGCATGTCTACGATCGGTTTTTCTACTCAGTTTTATACTGATTTCATTTTTGCGAAATGGGTAGTAAGTCCCAGCTCTGGAATGCTTCAGTCTGAGTGTGATTGATGGTGAAAGAAATGTGTGTGTATGCACTGGGTGCGAATGTTAAACATTTCATGTTTGGGTTTTATCTGGTTATAATATTGCTAGCTCAGTTATCCTGAGATTTACCTATACAGCATGAAGGTGGCTTACCTAAACTCTACCTCTTTTATAGATGTTGAGAGTCACTTGAGTAGGAGCCTCTCAAGTCCCCAGATTCACATATGAATGAAAAGTTTGATTCCAAAGAACCTCTAGGGATATTCAGCATCAAGAAATGTGATGATACTGCCCAGAAAGTTCCTCCAAAGCAAGAGTTTCTGGAGTTAAAGCTCTTACATTCCCTTTAATTTAGACCCCATTATGTGTAGGAACCATATGGTTCTGCATCAGAGGGTTTAGCACTGCTGAGAGGTCTTGTTTTCCCCTGCATGTTCTAAATATTTTCAGATCAGCCCTGCTAGAACATTTTTTTTTTAAGAATATACATTTTTGGGGGGGACAGAAAACATAACAAAACAAAGCAAACCCAAAAACCAGTGTTCCTATGGTTGTTTGGGTTCCTTTCCCAAATTTCCATTGAAGTTGTATAATTTAACACTTCATGTAAAATTATGATTAGGTGCAGATGCATTCTGTTTACACTTGTTACTTTAACATTTGCAAATGTAGATGCGAAATAAGATATTTTTCAGGCACAAATGGCCCTCAGCGGATTGAAGAATAGAAATGTTCCAGATTGATAATTACCAAGGAAGCTTTAAATTGCAGGCACCTCAGCTAAATGTCTTTTCAAGTGCCAAGCATCATTATTATAAAGAAATATGGCAACTCAAAGTACAGGTGCTGATTAAACATTACTTGTAAGAGTAATCTGCAATCCCCACCCTTAAAAGCATAATCTTAGATGAGCCTACTTAGACATATTCTTTCCAAGACTGGAAATGTATCCTGCTATTTTTCTTGAAGACACCTGCAATGTTGAGACTGCAATATAAATAACACCTTGTTTAGAAAAATGTCAGCTCATTTTCTGTGCATCCCTTTTTGATACTCAAAGATTTGAGGATGAAACTATATTATTACTAGTAAAAGAGGGAAAGAATAATCTAGCAGGATGGGAAAAAATATATCTATAAAACTTAAAGAATAATGGGTTCATTATTCTTTAAAATCCTGAGCAAAACCTAACAATTTCCTTGAATCTTATGAACTGTGGAGGATTCTCAATGAAGCACCTCACTCCGGTGGTGTGCTTGGAGTTTCAGGAGAATCAAAACAAGTGATCCAGTGGGAAACCTGGTAACATTTGGGGTTATGTCCTTTCTCTATACCACTAAAAAAAAACGAGGAGGAGGGATATTTATTTTAATGAAACTCAATTAAATCCCATCTTCTTCAAGTTTCTGTTTTTAAACTTCAGGTTTGTTCTTCCTTAATTACATACCTGACATGATCCAAGTGGCTTCTGACACGCTTACCTGTATTTTATAACTCTTTCTAGAAGTCTGCAAGTCTTTGCAATGTCACAACAGGCTCAGCTGTGCACAAGAGTAGTCAAAGAGACTTGGGAAAATCTTCCACTAGGTTAGCTGCAGCATGAACATACTCTGTTCGCAAAGGGTCTATACAGGATGCCAGTCTTTTTGGCTTGTTTTTTTGTTTTTGTTTTTGTTTTGGGCTGGTTTTCTTTTTTATCAGAGGAGCTCAAGGCTTCTTACATAGAAATAATCTTTTTCTAGTAGACATGTTACATGGTTCCCCTGTAAACCAGACAAGCTCAGCAAGAAATATGTTGAACTGCCTTTGTTTTATTAATGCACTTGTTCTGGGTTCTGAGCATCCACCTTTATCCAATAGCTATAAAACATAGCTGGTGTTACCCTTTGCTGAGTTGTTACAAGAAATACCATCATTTTAGCCTGATGAGGACTGAAGTACACTTCTCTCAATGGTCTATTTCAGCAACAACCATATTCAAATGGTTGTTGGACCAAACCCATTTTGCATCTAAATGAAGCTGAGCAGACCTGCAGAGAAGAAGGGCATCAAGGATGGGGCTGCACATTGAGAAGACACAAATGAAAAATGATGCTGAGGGAAGAGGAGTGAGGAACAGCAGCTTCCCTGAGCTGATTCACTTCTTTTGTGCTCTGCCGGGGATCTGCATCTGCCAGGATTGTAGATGTGGACAGCAGAGGAAGGTGCCAAGAAGTTCCCAAGTGTTGTCTTTGGTGTACTTTTGAGCTGAATCAGGAAAATTTCTGGTTCAATTGCTCGGTGTTAAGAGTACAGGGCATGTTGCCTCATGCAGGAAAACACTGGGAGGCCGCACATGTCCTGGGCTCAAATTTGTCACAAAAATTTTTATTATGCTTTTCACAGAAACAGACCCATACTGTCACCTTTTTGTTGACAGAGTTTGTTTGGGTATAAACCAGCATTTCTCCTTAAGTTTGGAGAGAGGGGACACGTGTCTCAGGCCACTGTCATAGCCCCTGGTTTATTGGCTGCCCTGTGCTACACAAGTCTTTTGTATTACTGTAGCAACAGCAAAAAAAAAAGAAAAAAAAAAAAACAAACCAAAAACCAGAGGTCACATTTTCCCTCTTTTGAAAAAGAGAAATACACCAGAACTGAAGCAGGTTTCTTGTTTTCTGGCTTAATCCTTCTCCACTGACTGCATTTAGTGCCTACGCCAGTGGGGCAGGGGCTCCAGCCACGAAGTGAGACTTCAGCAGGGTTAGTGAAGAGCCCTGGGGACCTGCAGCCACCATGGGAGAAGGAGGAGCAGTGACAGTCATGAGTAAAGTCCTCTCCATTTTAGCTGAATGATTCTAAGTCTTTCCTTCAGAGTGAGAGGACCAACTTCAGACTCAAAGCAATCTACCATAAAAACACTGTTGCATATTAGAAGAAAAGCAAAGTTAAAATTCACTATTACTTTATGCACAGGGTATCACAGCAAAGGCAAATATAATCTTTGTATCCTTAATGTTTAAACTCCTGATTAGGATGCTATTTTTTACATGCTTAAAAATGCACGTGTCCATAGTAATTTATAAATGAAGCCCTTTGCTGTAGCTTGCTAGCTGAGGGCTTCTTGGCATCCACCATGTCAATCATTCCTGGACTGATAGACAGCAGTGCCTTGGAATTGTAGCAGCTGGATTTCAGAAAGAAAAGAGAAATTGACTTATTTAAAGTGTTCCCCCTCCCAACTTAAACTTCCCTTCATCACCATCTCCTTTCTGCAAAGAATGTACTTTTGAATAGTCTGTGATCTGAATTTATCCGTGCTTTTTCAGGATAAGCTCAGATTTCTTCAGCTTTAATACAGACTTTATGTTCCTAAGCATCTTAGAGATAATAGTGCTTAATGGGTACTCATGAAAAGAAAGAGTATATAATTTTTAAAAATATAACCCTGATGTTTGTGCATAAAAATGCTGTCTACTGAGTAATGCACATTTCAAAGTATAGTCTAGGATTTTGAAATGTCTTTCTATTTCTAACAACTTGAGAAAAATGGTTAATCATGAAGTAGTTTCATTGCATATGCAGGCTCACAATTGCTTTATAGTAAGGTTATATTTTCACACCTAGGGATAGTTTTTCTGAATAACCTTTTTGGGACTTCAGTAGAATGAATCTATACATCTTTCTATGGGTCATCTGGTGTCAAAGTGCAGAAAAAAAAGAGTAAAATGGCTGCACATACTGTATTGATTGCTGCTGTCTGGAAAGTGTAACGTATCGCAAGCACTGCAGGGAAGATGGTAAAGCATTTTTTTGCACATACATACCTCCTGTTGTAATGAGGTACCTACCAAGTGGCAAAACCCCTCCAAATACGATTTTCTTGCTATTCTTGTGATCGAGTCTCTATTGCTCCGTTTGGCTCAAGGTTTCGTCAATTATAAGGTATAAAAATATATCTGCAACAAATCTTACTATATTTTTAAGCAGTCTAATGCTTTTGAGATGGAACCAGATAAAATCAGTAGATAAAACTTCCATGAAGTTCTGCAGCTCAATGCCATTAGTCTTCATTCAACAGCTTTCTTTTCATTCTCCTTGTCTACTTTTTTTTTCTGTGAATTTTTCCCTTTCTTTATTCCTTAACATAAACGTTGGGGGTTTATTTCTGTGATTGTTCCTTCCTCTCTACTTTTGTGTTGCCTTTCCATCCCTTTCCATTTTCAGAAGCAACTTGAAGTGCAGCATATGATCAGCAATTAATATGTTAAGATGTCTGGATGTCTCAGAGGTAAACCCTCTGAGTCAGACAGACATGCAGGAAAACCATACCTGTGAGGTACTGCTGTCAGAAATTTTAAGGACACCAGGAAGTAAGTTTCTCTTCCAGTGGGACTATTTAAGTTGTTACAGCAGGGTGGGAGAAATGCCCAGCCATGACAGAATTTGATCAAGACCTGTTTAAACTAATAGAAATTTTTAGCCTTACTTCTGCTGAACAAAATGATGGAGAGGGAAGTTTGAAAGCCTTAAAACAAGGGAATGTAACCACTGTTTCTGCAGAGTCCTGGAGAGTTTCTGCCACACAAGTGGCAGAGCAGGAAGATTACAGCAGGAAGATTACACCAAAAAGCACAGGGCTATCCTGCCTTGGGAGGATCCAGACACATAGCTGCTGCCAATGCACGGTTAACAGGCACATTCACCAAGATAATCTCATTAACTAAGAGAATGGCTTTATTACTTTATACTCTAACTGTCCTTATGAGCATTTTGGCCGTGCTCACACTGAGCAAAAGCATTCAAATGAAGCACTTAGCAGAGGATCTGCATGGGGCGAGAGCTCTTTCGTTGTGCTGCAGCCAGTGCATTCCACAACAGCACTGCCTTGTTTCATGGAGTTACTGGGGAGCTCTGATGAGAACAGCTCTGTTCATACCACACATCCTGATTAAAATGTGGTTCTGTTGAAGGTGGAGGCTTGATCTGCCATGTACTTATGCAAAGGACAGCATACAAGCCATACTCTGCCAAGTGGGCCAGATCATACATATGGCCAGAGGAGAAATGGGGTGCTGAAATTCTCTGTGTGCTGCTTTAGCCAGTATCCTCCTTTTGGGGAAAACATCTCACACAAAATCTAACCCTTGCCTCTGCAAGGCTCTTCTCTTTATTTCTAGCTCCAAGAAGCGAATGGAAACAATTCTTATCCTCTCCTTGTTACATGGATGGAAATAGCATCTGATGTGGCACAATGTTGCAATTGTAACTGGATAATTAGAACCAGTTTTTTCCCTCTCAAAACCAGGTTTTTGTCTCATTTGAAACAGATGCTGCAATGCATTGATAACTAGTTTGGCCAAGTGGAGTTATGTGTGGAAAAGAGCAACATACAGATATATAAATAACATGTATTATCTTACTTTTACTGTACCTCCAGACTAGCTTCTGCCTCAAGTAAAAGCAATACAATAAAGTCAGCAAGACAATAGTTCATTAAAATTTCTGTCAAATAGAGAGTTTGTACCTCTCAAGTCTTTGTTTTCCAGCTAGTACTGCCGCTGTATTGCAGGAGATACGTAAATCAGGTCAACTGTTTTTATCTTGTTAAAAAAAGAAAGTTCATTACTTAGAAATCCTATAACATGAATCATGCCAACTGAACCTTTGGGAAATATCTCAAAACTCAAAAGCTGAACTGAAATAAATCCCATTGGAAGAGGCAGACCTTTGTATCTTACTCAGGTCAAATTTTCATGTATGTATATATACACATTTTTATCTCTGCTTCCCAAATGATAAAAGCATTGCTGAATGCAGCACCTTGCTAGAGCACAAATAATCATAAAAACCTGTCCTTGGCTCTCATAAAAAATGTTTTAGATAGAGAAATGCTTTGCCATTTTCTGTTTAAGACCTTTTCCCTCATTTGTGCTTTTCATCTTAATCTTTAACTAGGTCTTGTTTGCTGTGAAATATGTATTCAGACTAGATAGAATGGGTTGTAGCTCTTTGGCAGTCACAGACCTTACACCTGTCTGCATGAGATCTGAAACTGAAATGTGATTTCTACCAGTTTCATCGCTGTGTGATTAAGCACTAACCACCTTGCATGAAAATAATAGAAAGGCTGAGTCCCTCTGATTAGAATTACATTGCAAAGCATGATAAACAATACCTCACCTCTTGTTAAAGCTGAGAGCAAAATCTTCACAAAAGCGACTGGAATACAGTCACGTCCTAAATACATGCCAAGTGTTGGATTTCTGATGTGCAGTTTTGAATGTATGAGACACTCAATTTGTCGAATTGTCAGTGACTCTTCTATAAACAAACCTAATCTTCTCAAGAAAACAATCCTCACATTTGCTGTATTTCATGCCTGGGTTGCACCCCCTTTCATCTTTCTTGGTCAAGTTTCAGGTCACGAACCTGTCCCAGGTTTCAGTTCCCACTCCTATCTTGCAGACCTGGAAAGGAAATGTAACCATAACCCTCAAGGCCATCCCTGCTCCAAATTATTCTATTTGGTTGCAAATTTCTTGTAGTCTGGAGGAGCCTGTAGTGTACAGAAACAGCAGAGCAAATAAATGCAGAGATGGGGATAAGAGAGGCAGAAAATCCAGGTGAGCACCAGAGTGAGGTATTTGCCTTTCTGGGCCCACCATCTCTTATTTTAGATTTAGATGGCTGAAAACAATGAGGGTAGATTGTAGAAAGGGCAAGGGTGTGGGCTTTGAGTTTTTTTGAAGTGCATCCTAAAAGAGGAGCCCACACACAGATAATAAGTTACTTAGGAAAAATTATCCAGATCCAGGATCTGGCAGAGGCAATGAAATGGCAGTGACATTTGGCAGGGTTTAACAATGAGGAACAAAATTGAAGGCATGCTGGGCAGGATCCAGGCTGGGTGAATGCAAAGCTGGTGAATACCAAGGTAAGGACAGGGACTTCAAAAAAAGAGAGAGAATAGTCTGAAACAGAGACAATGTACAGAAGGTTTCCAAAACAGCTTTTGAACAGATTAGAAGACAGAGTGATCGTAGGAAAGTTACTCAAGCTCACAGTTTCACTGTCTGTAAAATGAGGATGATAATAGCTGCCTAACTCAGAGGTCCCTGTTGCATGGCTAAACTCACCCGTGTAAAGAATACTAATGATTTAAGTTTGCATTCTGTGAGCCAAATGCAAACCCCATGTATGTAATTCCATGAAAACCTAGGGGAGTAAACCCACTTCAGTCTGGATTTGCAAATGTGAAATGTAATTACTGTTTGCTGTAGGATTGTGATTGTTAATGATTCTTCTTGAAAAACTTTTTTTTTTTTAATATAGATACACACACATAACAGATTGGTTTATAGGTCATGTATAATTCAGAGGTAATGGCCAATTTCTGCACTAATCTTATACATTGAGCTAACTTTAATAAGAAAGATGCTGTGAAACTGTCTTCTAAAGGTAAGCCTTTAAGTAATGACTCATTTGTTTAATTTTTTTTCTGGTAAGATGAATGCCCAGACTTAGCTCTGTCATGAATGCACTTGCACTGACTCTTAGTCAGACACCATGTGGCATAGGACAGTATGTCCTCTGGTAAGAGGTAAGGATAGAAAAAAATGCTTGGAGACGGTTTCCAGTAGCAAATGCTTTCACTCTAGGTAGCAAGATCTTTAACTTTGTAAGTGGACATTATCTGGAGAAGAAACCTTCATAAGCATCATTTCATTGTGCCTTGGTCCTTTTTGAGCCAACAGCTCAAACCTTACCGCTCTACCAGCTCCACCGAGCTAAGGAAGCACAAGAGTCCATAGCCATCCTGGCATCAGAGTGATGTAAGTTCATATCTATATAGACAGAGAGCAAGGGCAAACTGCATACTAATTTGGCTTTATAAATCTCCTACTTGGCATCAGCAACAGCCTCTCTTTTGGGAAAACAGTGATACATGTCTTCACGGTTGTTAGAATTTTAACTCTCATTTCTCTTTATTGACTAACAAGTGGGTTTTAATTTCGCCTCATGGACCTTCTGTTTTCAGATGGTGCTGTGGAAAAGAAGGAAGGCTTCTCAGATCATAAATCCCTCCAGGAGGTAGATGTTCAGTTGTTTCTGAAAATCTTGCTAGCAAATCAGCTACATGTCATGGTTCTGGATTTCCTTTGGAAGCTGTTGGTGGCTCAAAGCTACAGGAGTGGACCAATGACAAGAAGCAGGCCCTGTGGTTACACATCGCTTATTCAGTGTGTCATCGCATGCACCAAAATCCTCCATGGGCAGATGAGAAGATGCACATATTATGCTCGGACTATGAAACTAGGACACCCTTAGACAAGAAAAGGAAACCTGGACATCAGTGATATAGAAACGAGGAGTTCATCCTTAACTGGAAAGAGTTGTAAATCATAGAAAGTCCCTTTTTTCTCTGTTAAATGGAAAAATACCTGTCTTTATGAGGAAAATCTTAATCGTTAATCTTAACTCTATTTTTTCCTCTACTATCCTTCTATGTGTTTTAATATTTCAAACAGCTTTTACTGCATGGTCAGCATGCTTGTTTTCAGACAGCTTACTTTCAAAGTGTAGAACCTGAATATGAACATAAACAGCATACGGCTTTCAGCTTTATTGACGCCTCCTGTTTCTCACTTTCATTTCCATCAGAATATCAAAATACTTGGTGTTACTACTAATATGGCTACTCCTGCAGTCACATGCATATATATGTAGCTGATTTATTGTGCTTAAATTGCTTGCATTGCTGGCTGAAGGAGAGACATGGCATGTTGGGAGACAAAAACCTGACAGGAAATAAAAATCCCAGAAATGTATCCTTTAAATCTCATTATATCTAGTGGTTTGACTTATGGTCCTTGAATACTGTATCTAACATTCAGCAACACTTTCTTTTAACTGTACGAGCAATTGACTTCCCTAAACTCCCAGCATTTTCCACAGGTTAAAAAGTAGAGATTATTCTATTAGTAATAAAGAATATTATCAAAAATGTCTGGAGCTCAGTTCTATAGCTGATACATAGGGGAATCCTGGCATGACAAGAAGGTTCACTGCTGTTCCAGTGTGTAAGCATGAACACAGACCTTCATGGAGCCACCTCACAGCCACCTATGTACTGGAAAGACTTCTAACAATTTAACTAGGGAATACGATATTTATACACCAAGATAATGAACATGAGAATGTTCCAGAGTAAGATCTATGCTTGAAAAACAACCTCTTTTTTGGCATGTCTGTCTGTGGTGACTGCTGGGTTGGGGCTGGCTTAAGAACAGAACACATTTTTTCTCTGTCTCCTTTATGCGTCAGAAATACAGCATACCCTAGAAAAGCATTGCATTTTCACACCTCTGTTTTGCAGGCTACTGGTACTGTTTTTTTCTGCAAGCCTACCTCCGTTTCATCTGTCCTACTATAGTATTTTAATAGAGTAACAAATAACAAAACCCCCAAACTAAAGCAGTAAGATGCTGTTCTTATGTTTGGTAAGGAAAATCTCTCTGCCAGAGGGATATAGATTTTTTAAGTATTTTGAAAAGTTAGCACTTTACTTTGAGAACATCAAAGTGATACCAGTGACTGAAATCACAGAAATTCCTTCAAGACTACTCAGGTTGTTCTACATGTATGCAGCTAAAAGCCATAATACATCTGCTGTATTGGGACTGAAATATGTTAGTGAGATATTTTGCTTTGAGGAAACCTGACCAAAGAAGCTTAGGGAGATAGGTCGATAACTGCCATCAGAAAGGTCAACAATTTTTAGCTGTTGATGTTTATGATTGGTTTTAAAACAAGGATAAAGAATTTTCCCAATAGCAAGGTTTTGCATTCTGCCTTGTCTTGAAGTGAAATGTTGAGACCCATTGAGAGGTATGGAAATTGATTTAGCCATAACCTTTTCTAAAACTCTCTCGGTCCATGATGACCCCTTTAAATGCAAACATTTGCTTGCTCAGAAGGAGTGGTACTGCTTTTTCAGGTGTGCCTACCGAGATGTGCCTTTATATTCTTGACATTTTACTTGTTGTAGAGGTTTTTTTTTTATCTTCAGAGGATGAATGGGGCTGATGCTTTGTCATATTTGTCAGTTTAACTCGCATCCCTCAATCGTCTCTGAAGAGAAGTCACTCATGTGGCTCAGCCCTCATTTCTGTCAAAGCAACATTAACATTAATTAAGTAGTCATTTTCCTCTTACTTTCCATAGCTAAATTCAAAGTAGGGGCAGATATAGCTTTTTTCCTTCAACCTCACAGGCATCTCTTTATAAAGTAAATGCTGACAGTGAAAGTCTTCCTTGCACATGTGTGCTGAAGCAGGGTTACCAGTTAAGTGAATCTAATGCGAATGTTGGGTTCTGCTACATGTGCCTGGCAGTTACTCTCTGCCCTCAGTAGGATCAGGTAACCTACATTTAGAATTGCTTATCAACTTGTCGTGGTTTGAGGCGTAAATCAATCTGCCTGCCCACTCACTCCTCCCAA
>JASSUY010030819.1:9903-27967 GCA_032466535.1 Forpus xanthops | reverse complement strand
TGCTTTTCACCTTCTGACAGTTCATTATATGGTGGGGCCTCTTCAGCACGCATCACTTCCTCTTCTGGTGACATTCCTGATGAATGTCTGACGAGACAGCTCCTGGGAGGTGTTGACATCCATGTGAAGCAGAGCAACCCCTATAGCTCTGTCACTTACGTGGTTTCTGGTAGGCAGCTTTCTGATGACTAAGGTGGCCGATCCTGCTCATCATGGGGGCAGACATAGCACCTATACAGAGGAAGGGCTGGGTCTGCCACTGATCAGGACTAAGCAGCCTTTGGTCAGCTGAAGCTGCTGCAGCGGATTCACTATCTGATCAAAAAACTGGGGAGGAGATGAAAGGGAAGGCTCAAAACATTAAGCTTTGTCGCATATGTGTGCTACTAGCAGCCTATTTTGAAAGACAGTGCTTAGCAATAATAGCCTCATATATCTGAGTTAATATAAATTGTTTTTTCTTCCCTTGTTGAATCCTGTGGTTAATTTGTTTTTAAAATGCTGCACAGTAATTACTTTATTTAAATGAATCATCTGACAAACTGGTTCTTCATCAAACTTGTCACTTACTCTGTTATTTCTTTTTTAACCTGTACCCTACAAGAAATTCCAAGCTTGACTATCAGTCATCAGCAGAATACGAGAGAAGTGAAACTATTTACTAAATTACTAGATTTCATTAAGGATACATGCATGAAACACTTCTGCATAGAACAGACAGATTTTATCTGCTGGCTTGTTTGTGATGCAGATTTATGGACTTTTCAACTCTTCTACACGTATATGTGCTACCAGAAAAATCAAGCTCAAATAGGTAGCAATTCAAACTTCTCACAATGCATCTATCCCAAACTTCACTCACAGTAAGCAATAAGTTCCTCCATAAACTGTATCATGGACTTTTCTAATGGGCAGCAGGGCACTACTAGGTGCTTATTTTAGGGTTTAATCAGGAGAACATTCAGTCAAGTATTTGTTGACTTGGAAGAATGACTTCTGTGAACTCAGGACTTCTCCATCCTACTGGGGAGGGCAGGCACTAGCTTTCAGGACTCTAAATGGCACCCTATTCAGCATCTTCAGTTCAGCTGCAGAAAACTTCCTGTGTAAAATTATGAACTTCTTGACTATCTGTCCCATTCTTACTCAGACCTATCCCAAGTACCTTACCATCAAATTAAAGTGTGAGGTCAAAGTTCTCTCCAAGTGCTTTACTGCTATGTTAACATGTACAAAAGGATCCTGGAAAATATATTTAAGGGGTACCAACATATTGATTATTCAGCTAACTTCCAGAAAGACCTCTCTGAAGGTCTGAAGTGTATGTGATAGTGCATATACAGTTTTGATTATTTTGCTTAGGAAACACATCCGTACAAAACTTTGACTATTTCCATCATTCCTTTCCTTCCACTCCTTCCTCTGCTGGTAAGCTTCTACTCTTTTTTAAAGGGCATCAAGCAAAAATTTGCAAAATTCTGCTAATGTAGTATAAATAGTTCATAGCTATACATTAATTAAAATTAATCTTTATTAAATAGGAAAATGATTAGAGGTCTGGAAAAAGTTCTGATCCTAGAATGAGAAAGTGCTTGTGTATGTATAGGTATGAAAGTTACCTCAAGGTGGTTAAATCATAGACTCATAGGACAATTAGGGTTGGAAAGGACCTTAAGATCATCTAGTTCCAACCTCCTTGAGATAGAGAATATTTTTTGCCACAATCAAAAGCTAAGAGACTTGTCTTATTGAAAGTTAGGAAAGATGGTGTTTTCCCTGTCTTATAAAACAATGGTCTCAGTCTGTCCATTATACTCAGTGACATCAACCTCACCTTATGAAGCAACGTTCTGCTAATTCTTACAGGGGTCCAAGCAAAACACAGCAGTTTTATCTTGCTGGCCTAAGACAAAGCTGGCATTATAGCTCACTGAAAATACTTGTCTTTCTCAGGTGAAAGGAGGGAAAGCAAATTTTGTTTTAGTAGAAAATTAAAAAACTTGTTGTTGTCATTACTGAAGTGGGGAATTATAGGATCTGAAAGAATAGGCTTTAGATTTTTTTCCTTCTGGTGATCCTATAGTTTGTAAATCTTGAAAATCCTGCTGCGTCTTAGCATTCCACACGAGGCTTTACATTTGGTTCCAAAAGCAGCACTTTTTCCATATATTTCTGTGTGTCACAGTCTCCTGTAATCACCTTGTATGTTTTATGAGAAAGAAAAAAATGAGAAAGTCTTTAAGATTCTAATATATGTGTATCATAAATGAGAAATAGATATAGTGAGCAAAAAAATTGCCTAAGTTAGCAAATTGCTTAAGTCATGTTAAGGTGGTGTTTGTTATATATGGGCTTGAGAGATAATATAATATAATGCTGCATATTCAAGAGTACCTAGAGATTACATTGCCAATTTAGGTTTGATAGCCTCCAGTGTTTTCATTGCTAAGTTAAAATTCAAAATAGATTTTAATTTCACTGTGTTCCATTTCCTGATTGTCAGCTAATGACTGCACTATTCCTACATTGGTGACATCAAAATTGCAAGAGATTGCAGCACATTAGTTGAATACATCCTGATGCTCAGAAAATATAAAGCAATATCTAGGGCTCAAATTTTACATGGGGAAGTATAAAATATGTAACTGAGAAATCCAAAGTATTCTCTAGTGACTTGCACTAAATGAGTGAATTATACTTGCAAAATCAAGTACTGAAGCTGGAGATTGCTGTTTAAAGGAGCTATTTTTTAAAAAATTAGCTGTGTTTATTATGCATTCATCAAATCCCAGTGCTCCCAAACAGTCTGAATATGTTGCTGGTATAATAAAGTCTCTAGAGGCTAGAGGGAGTAGACATCCCGGAATAAGTGGGATAGCCTGTTGACTTGAAACACAGCCACCTTCCCCATCTCAGAATATATGCCAAAGAAGACCATTATGCCTCCAAAGTTCAGGTTGGTTATTTACAGGTTCTCTTCTAGAGGAAAAATAGGAAGTTAGGAGCAGTTTTGCTATATCCAGCACTGCCCTTGCAAGAAGACATTTAAACCAGTGCCATGATGGTGCTGGTAGATACTACACCACTGGAGACATCATTCAACACTTTGGTGCGATGGTGAAATCTTCTTATCTGACCAAGTTCAGTTCATTCAGCACTGAGCTTTGAAAAAGTAAAAATATTCACCTGTCCCTGAGTAAACTGAGAAATAACCAACAGTGATGCCTGAGGTTTATAAAAAAAACAAAGACCTACTAAAACACAGATCTCAAGTGGAAACTTGAAGTCCATTTCTACTCAAACTCCTAACACACTTCTGAATATGCATCTTATACTGCCAGGATTTGGAGAAACACTTCAGAAAACATCTCCAGCACATCCAAGTTTCATCTCCAAACATAGATTAGATTGGAGCAGGAGAACAAGAGCTATGAATATCACTACTTTAATTAGTTAAGAACTTGATAAAAATTTTCAGAAGCATTTACAAATTTTACTTTGAAAGGTATGAATAATAAACATGCATCATCTTTCACTGATGTTAGTCTATGCAACATTCATAATATTGTGTTAATCTATGGTGACATTCTAGATAAAAACTAATGGTTGAATATGTTTTTGCTGTACTGCTTTGAACAGCAATTTTATGGACACTCAGATTATTATTGCTCATAATTTATTTTTCTCTTTTTATCTACAGCAATGAAAAGGTGAATAATTCTTATCATTTATCTCTGTTTCAACAGGAGGGATATTTGAAACTGTGGAAAATGAACCTGTTAATATTGAAGAACTGGCTTTCAAGTTTGCAGTCACCAACATTAATAGAAACAGAACACTGATGCCTAATACCACATTAACCTATGACATCCAGAGAATTAACCTTTTTGATAGTTTTGAAGCCTCGAGAAGAGGTAGTTATCTCAATTACTATTCTCTACTACCTTTTCCCAGCCTGGTCTCCTTTATTTGTTCCAACTGTGGTATGTGTATATGAATGGTAACATAAAATTCATCTTGCAAAATTATTTGAACTAAGAATCAAGCTTGACTTGGACCTGTCATCTAGTTTCTGATAAAACACTTACAACCTCTCTGCATACTAAGAGCCCCAGATGGAAGGTGACAAGTCCAACCCATTTTTCTTTCCAGAAAATAGATTTGCCACCTGGAATTCTGCAGAAAATGATCACAGAGTAATGGGGAGCACAGTGGGATGTCACAACCCATAAATAGAACACATACACAGATATCCATCATGCTTAAAAAATTATTTCTATTGTACTTTAAAGAACAGAGGCCTGTTGTCTCCCTGTACTGAAATATTAACACTTCAGTGGTTTAGAGATAGAAGTAAATTTTTCTGTTGTAAACAGCTAGAAGAATTAGAGTTGACAAATTTGGATTTTTTTATTCCTATTCTTTTATTCTCAAGGGAAAATTATGTCCTAATTTACTTGCATCTAATTTGCTTGCAGACCAAAATAGAAAGGGGAAAAGAGTTACAACTTTCCTTGAGCACTATGTATTCCTTTGCCTCTAGGAGGCAACCTTGAAGTTTGATAGGATTTTATAGACAGCAGTCTAGTTCCTGGAATTCCATGGTGTGTATGCAACCTCATGCAAACAAGTCTGACAAAAGACCTGTGTCACTAAGACTTTACAGATATGATTTTCAGTTCACTATGATCTCTGTCACCGTAGGTGGTACAAGATATTCTTGTTATAAGGCAAAAGATATGTCTGCTATGAGGGCAAATGAAGGCTGCATAATAAACATGCTTCACATCATGGATCATTCTAGTCACCTGTCAAACATCTAAGTTCCTAAATTCTTCTTATAGTACTTCAATTTCTCATTAAAGATTGGAAAAAATGGAGAGTGCTTTCAAAAGAAAACATCAAAAATAGGTTTAAATTTTGTTTATTGAATTTTTTTTTCAAGTTTCAGGTATATACTGGAACAATATGTGATCAAAAATCAAGTATGCTGGATTTATAATCTATGTAATCAAGACTGAGACAGGACTTTAGATTCTCTGTAGAGTGATAATTTCTTCTGTGACTATTGTGGAACTATGCTCTCCATTTAGTCTCTCAGAAGGAGTTAATTTCAAATATTTTTGTAAATTTATGTGCAAGGAATCCATGCTGACAATAGTAATTTCTTCTTGTCATGAATTATTGATATTATTTATGCAATTTGTACATTAAAACCTGTGATCCTTTAGGAAGGCTTCTGAATTAAACTTTGAAATCACGTGCATTTTATGCTGTCAATAAAACACTTGTAGAGGGAAAACAGAAATAACTGATTTTCTGTCATATTGTATTACTATCAGGAAGATAAATTCTAATTTAAAAAATCTCATCTTATTGTGGATGTTGCTATACTTACTATTTCACCCATTTACAGTAATTTCTAAATTTCCCATGAGGAACTACCTTACTACCTTACAAAGAGTACAGCATTACAACTAAGGCAGGGCTTGTCCCCAGCCCATAAGCCTTATTAGAAACATTTGCAATGAATTTTTCTAATGGAGAAAAATATTTAGTACTACTTCATCTCTCTGTTAGTCTGAAAAGACATAGGAAGGAAAGAAAAATGAAAAGACACGTACAAGAGGGATCCTTTTGTCTGAGATACAGGCACAAAGAAGAACATTTTTTTGTTGATGCTAGCATTTCACTGATTTGGAAAGGTATTAAAATGTTAGTATGTGTTGGTTCTTTATTTCCTTTGTCATTACTGAGGTCTTTAGGCTTTACTGCCTGTTTTGTAAACACAGATTATGGAGGGCCATTAATCGTAGTGCTCTTTACTGTTTATGTTCCTTCAGTAGCCTGAAATTAAAGCAACTCATATTGGTAGAAGCTTATCAGTCATGGAGGGAAATCGTGTAGTTTTTTGTGGTTCCATAAAAGAATTTCCTGACACATTGCCATGAAACTTAATTCATCTGACACCCCTTTGGCAAGACCATAGAGAGAAAACTCCTGGTTTCTCCAGAATAACGCCATTCTGAGAAAAACAATTTTGAAATCATTGTGATCTGAAGGTAATAAGCAGAGAAGTTGTTGGGGTTTATTTTATATGTAGCAAACAGATTCTAGGATATAACGCTAATCAGTAAAGATGTTTCCTGGAAGCATTTGTAAATCTCTTAATAATCTGGAGAGAAATATGGTCACCTGTTCTCACTTTCAAACAATGGATGGATGAAGAATAATTTTCAGTAAATATCACACAAGTTCCTTGCTTTTGCCAGCTAACATCTCCTTCCCCTTCCTTCCTCTCCCCTTTAGCATGTGACCAGCTTGCTCTCGGTGTAGCTGCTCTGTTCGGACCTTCTCACAGCTCTTCTGTCAGTGCAGTGCAGTCCATTTGCAATGCACTTGAAGTCCCACATATTCAGACTCGATGGAAGCACCCTACAGTGGACAACAAAGATGCATTTTACATCAACCTCTACCCAGACTATGCAGCCATCAGCAGGGCAGTTTTGGATCTTGTACTATACTACAACTGGAAAATAGTAACAGTAGTATATGAAGACAGCACAGGTAAGTATTACTGGTGCACTGCTGGTTGATACATGTATATGAATAAATTCTGTGAGAGAGAGAGCCTGTGATAGTTTGGCATATTTACAGCAGTTTTCCCCAAAGCATAGAAGAAAAACATCTGGTAAGTTGCAGCTATTCTTCTGCTACTGTGCCTTTTGTAAAGCTGTTCACTTCATCAGACCTTAAAAAGCTGTATTTTTTGCTTCCTATTTATGGAACCAGTGAGGGGTTGATCCTAAAAGGGATGCATCTACCATGCAAAAGTACAAGCTGCAACATTTTTAATGGAATGATTACCTTGATCCTTGAAACTAGAGTCAATTCTACTTATCATATGGATACTAAAGCTTCAATCTGAGTTACACTTCGTGTAAATGTTTCCAGTCTGGAACTCAACTTAGAGAAAATCATCCATTGTTTTGTGACAAGAGCCTCCTCCTGGGGTGAACAGTAGTCAGAGCTGTCCAGTGGTGTATCATGGACAATCAATACCTACAACACATCCCTTTTTGTTGACAGAACAACAACAATAAAAATATAATAATAAACTTGTTCCTGGGAACAGTGATTTAAAGGCTTATCAGAGACTAGGACTTTTTTTTTTTTAATACACAGAGACTGTGGAAAGATGTCAATATATACAGAACTCAAACCCACAGTTGCATGTCTTTGCATATCTAGGCTTTTACATACCTACCCCTGTGGGTGATAGCTTATATTGTGCCAACAACCACAATATTTCGGGCAGTGTCATTTCCCTTGCTGGAGTGGGAAGATTGTTTCTGTGAAATGTATTAGCTGCTCTGATCATTGAGATTACTGCACACCTAAACTGCTCTCAGGAGTCCCGTCTGGCAGGATTACGTACCAAAATTTATTCCAAGCATGAGTACAGAGAGCATAATCTCTCCTACAGTTTAGACTTGGTCATGGATTAAGGGTCCATAAATCTGGCTTCACAAGAAAAGGTTTGCATGTAAACAAACCATTAAAAGCTCAGAGAGGTCTATACTTCTCCTGTCAAAACAAGAAAACCCACTAAGTATAGCCTTCCTGGGCACAAAATTACAGATAAGGGCATATTCTGAGCTGCAGAAAAGATTTTCTTGGAGACATTGTGCCTTTAAAGACGAAGAAAATAGAGCCAACAAGTAAGACTTACATTGAGAGTTATTTCACTGTGAACTCTCACCAGCATCCTTCAGTGCTACCTTTTTATGTTAAAAAAAAAGGTGTAGCTGAACCATTCGCATTTCTGGAAGATCCTGTTTTGCATTAGCAGTTATTCATGCAAATTTAGAATTTCACTGTCAAACCCACTCTCAGGTTTGCATTCCCTTTTCTTTTTCGATTGCCCACAGAGGTACTACACTTCCTAGAGCTCCTCAGATGTGCAAGTAACATTTAAATTGATTCTTTGATGGCATAAATCAAACCTGCATGAACCATAAGCTCAAGCATCTGCCTAAGCCTTCCAAGGGAGTATAAAAAATAAATCAAAAATAAAATTAAAACCATGTAAACACATGTCTGAAACATCAAATTCTGCTTAAAAAAAAAAAAAAAAAAAAGAGCTAAACCTCAGTTATAAGGCTGAAAGTTCTTTGTACACTGTTAACAACCCAAAAGATTCCTCATAGATCCAAGGGGTAGGTCTCAGTGACAATGTTCTGCTCTCATTGGACTCAGAGAGTACACCAGAAGGCTGGAGGTAGAAGAGAAAGAACAAGACAGGATGGGATTATTGAAACGGTCTTCTTTCATTTGCATTAGAATGATCTAGCTCAGCAGGATTTCTGCTGGACTCCAAAAATATATTAAATATAGGCAAACAAGTAGAGGTCCTTTGAAGCCAGCCCTGTTATCATTATCAAATTAGCATTCTAGAATGCTAAGCGCTGCGTACGTGTTCAGTTACAGAAATGTCTGATACTAAAGAGACTCCATTTGCAGAGATATTTCCAACTTCGAGTCAGGAGAGTAAACAGGTCAACTTTGATCAATATAAATACTTTTGGATTTTAAGCTAAAGTGACTCCATTTAGCTCAACCTCTTTTTACTTCTCACCTCTCATAGAATCACAGAATCATAGAATAGTTAGGGTTGGAAAGGACCTTAAGATCATGTAGTTCCAACCCCCCTGCTATGGGCAGGGACATCTCCCACTAAATCATGCCACCCAAGGCTATATCCAACCCAGCCTTGAACACCGCCACCAATGGAGCATTCACAGCTTCCCTGGGCAACTCATGTTTGATACTATTGCACCACAAGAAGAAAAAACACATTAACCCATTTTTATCTTAGAGACTAATTGTATGTGAAGAACAGCTTCATTCCTAAACAAACAATGAACTCAGAGCTCTAACAGTGAACTTCCAATGATGCATACCCAGATTATTCAGGTTGAGATTAGCCCTTCTTGAGGTCAAGAATCTACTTTGAAGTTTAAGTGTGGAAAACAGTTTCTATCCTTCACAAGCCCACAGCCAGCTCCATCACAGAGGCCACATACTGTGACAATTTGCCAAGATGCTGTTACCCACCTCCTGTAGTTACAGTTTTCACTGCTGATGGACACATTCATCAACAGAAATGCAGCTACAATTCTGGATTGAGCAATGTTAAAACAAAAAACAGTTCATCTGAGTGAGCTCATGTTTCCAAATGATCCAGATTGCTTGTGCCTACCCTTCTTATCTCAAAACTATATACCATGCTTCCAGTTTTTATCATCCAAATGTTTTTCAGCAATAACCTTTTTTCAGTCAATGATTTTGGAGTTCATACAAAGAGCACTACAAATGTCTGAACAGCTTAGCTCCAGCCTTCACAGACCTCTGCTGTTTAATAAAGCTTTTTTAGAAACATATGTTCCTTGAGATTTGGCAAATGATTATTGTATAGCTCCACATTGTTCATGAGCAGGTTGTATGACATATGAAGACAGACACATCCCAGGGACAAGTGCTTTGCATCTAGGAAGCTACCTGTGTCAACAGCACTTGTTGCACCAAACAAAGGCAGAGCTGTCTTCATTTGACAGCTTAACGTTTATTTTAACTATCGTCCCAAATTTTCATTCTTCAGCATTTTGCTACCTGATCTTCGCTTGCCCACTGCTGATGCTGGAGTTAAGCCATTCTATGCTATCTCACATACCTTCTCTAATGTCAACGAAACATCAGTACTTTTTCCAGTCTTCTAGAATTCATTCAGGGTTCCGGTATTTGTCACATAATTTGCTGACTTTAGTAATCTACTGAGTGGACTCTATAGGCTTGTCAATGATAAGTAAATGTTATGTAAACAGGTCTAGAAAACTGGCAACCAATAGTGCTAAAAATTACGAATAGGAAGTACTCATCCTGTTTCTTATAAAATATCATTTTAATGATACCAAATGTACCATGTTAAACAACTTTACTGTCCCCTCCAAAGGGACCTACAGCAGTTATAAAGCCCTCATTTTGCTCCTAAAATACATTTACAAAATTTCTTTATGTTTCCTGAGTTGATCTGATCAGATTTTTACCCTCTTGTCTTGTAGACTTCAATATAAATATGAACAACGAAGCAGGCTACAGCTGATTTTTATTTCTGGTCGCTGTCCTTATAATGCTATTGAAAGATGGACTTCCAGTAAAAATCATCTCTCTTGATAGCAAATTAATAGCTTCTGGTATAGAATAAATATTTATTTGAACATCTCATAATTTGCCGAAACTCCCATCCTCCTCCCTAATGCCTATAGCTTTCCAGTGCTAGAAAAAATGAGATTCATAAGCAAGCATATTTATTTTTCAAGTTGACACTGTGCTCCTTTTTTCTATATATCAAGCATAACCTATTATGTTCAGAGTCCCCAGGCCATAATCAACCTTTTTCTGATTATTAACTTGTCTTTATTTTCATCAAGGTGTTAAAAAATGTGTGATGCCTTTGTGTAAGGCAAAAACTTACATCCGGAAGTTTAAAGATGATGTAGCTAAGCCTTGCAAGAGACTGCACAATATACTGAGCATGCATTCCCCAAATTTGGGTACCATAAATTGCGGTTTATCCTTCGACATGCTAGAACTGAGTAGACATGCTGTTCCCTGGTTGAATTTATTCATTTATAATAGAACACTTGCAATATCCCATTTCTGCAGTTTTTTATTTGGTACGCTGATCTGTAATAGACACATAACAGTCTGGTATCAACAACTCCATCAAAAGGAATAAAACTGCCTTCAGTGCAGGTTTGACTCTGCTTTTGATTTGTCTTCCCTGATTTCAATAATTTTAACCTACCAGGAACTGAGAAGGGCAACTACATCAAATTCCTCACCTTTTGTAAGAATCCTTGACTTTCCCCACTTGTTAGACTGTTCTCTCAGCATTTGTTTAAGGCTCAGAGGAATTAAATCTTTTCATATCAGTTCTACCAGTTTGCACAAAGCAGAATTTGAGTTCTGACTGAATTTGCTTTCTTTGAACTTGCTGTTACAAGAGATATTTAACTTGCTAACACTAAAACTGTTTTCTAATAAAAAGGAGCTCTTTCTTGCAAAGCTTTTTTTTTCAATTTTAAGTCAGGATGAATTACATATACCTTTTTTAATTAAAAAGAGAAAATAAAAAAATAATAATATAAAGACAATACAGAAAATTCCCAACCCTGTTTCTGAAGGAAAAGGGGAGAGTGCTTAGATGTCTGGATACAAGGCAGCAGAGTATAGACAGTAGGTCAGGAAATTTGGTGAAACAAGTCTGGTTTCTGTCCTCACAGGTTTTGTCTGAAAGCCCTAAATTGAACGTTTCTTCTCAAAAATACTGGGGGACACTGCCTCCAGGCCCTCCACAGTTCATGCTCAGCCACCATATCTTCTACTCAGCTGGGCTCTATATCTTTCCTACCCAAGTTCCTGCTCCAGCACAGTCCTGAGTCACTGTTCACATCACCCACTTTGCAGAGAGGATGCTGATGCCTGTGATATGTCATTTCTGTGCTGCTAACTTCCTTCCCAACCTCATTGGCAGTCCATGCTGCCTCCTGTCTGTTGCAGGCTGAGCTCCAGATGGTTTCACCAGGTGTGAGAAAAGGGACTACCCTAAGCACTGCACTTGACCACTCCCCCCAGGAGTCAAGCTAAGGACTTCATGCTTAAAATTTGTCCTATGTCAAGACTTGGTGGCATCATGTTCAGGAGTTTGGGCTTGTTGAGGAGGAGGAAGGAGAGCACTGATGGCTATTAACCCTGTGCTATCAATGAGTTGAGTCAGGTGTTTGCCTAGTCCTCTATATTAATAACTGCTTATTTGTTTTCTTTAGTATTCTGCATCTAGGCTGTATCTTCAGTTTATGTGGCAATAGAAAGTGATGGGAAGAGAAAGGTCTAAATCTCATGTGACTGAAGTTGACGTATTAAGGCACACAGCATTTTCCTTCTCCCCAAAAGGAAATGGAGGCAGGCAGCCAAATTCTTTCCCTTTGCTTTTCACCACACTTGCACTTAAGGACTTCTAGTTTCTGGAAAGAGTAAACCAGGACTCACTCTGAAGCTCTGTAAGATGCAAGATTCCCTGCATGCTGGACTTCTCTTCCCAAATCTGAGTTTTCCATTTCCATAGGCTCACTACGCATTATAGTGGCCAAAACACTGCAGTCAAGGGCTGAACACTTGAGTGTAGGGTGCAGCCAAGCTAAAGCTTTACAGCCAGATTACATAAACTCCCCTTTTTATTAATCAGTCTTGGAATATGTGCCCCATTCTCTTAATAATAAGCTCAAATTGTTTCATATTTACACAGACTGGCTTCCAGCCAGATTCCAGTCTCACAGCCTGTGTAGCAATTTACATTTGAGTACTCATAGTGCTTAATATTTTGTATTGATTGTTGATACTTGAAAACCTGCAAAGAGCAGACCAAACGCTGCAGGCGGAGGGGAAAGATTAGTTTTTTTCAAAACACACTGCCAACACTTGAGTGAAGGCCAGCAGTCCTCACATAGCAATCACTCGCTAACTTCAGAAGAAATATGGATGCTTCATCTTGCCTTATCTATACCATTGGACTGAGGTCATTTACATGCAAGACAAATATATACCCACTCACAGCAGGAGAGTGATGAGTTTTTAATATTAATAATTTGTTTGATTTTGTTCAAGAAGTGCTTCTTGCCTGTATCCTCTCTCTGTCCATATTTATAAGGCATCATTTTACTTTAACTCAGTGGAAGATGACAATTTTTTGTAGGCAAATTGCATTCACAGATAATGAGAAAGAGACTGTAATCACACACCTCAAAAAATTCTTATCTTACTTATCTTTCTGAGGAAGTACAAATGACATAGGAGTGTTGAATTAGCTAGTAGAATTGCACTGTGTTTAAACACTTGGACAAATCTTCAAGTGTTGAGGTCCGCTGGCTTCAAATAAGCTGTTAAATCTGTACCAGCAAAAGACATAGTCTGAGAAATCTTGTCCTTGTGCTTATAGATGAAAAGCTGGGTCTCATAGTATTTCAGTTCTTTATAAGATGTCATACTGGCTGATTGACCTTATGCAACTCAGTATGCCTTCTTGCTTCTTGTCTCTAAACTGATGATAATAAAAAATTAAGGTTCCTCCTTTGGGATATTGTAGTGTATGCTGAAATGAAGACATTGGGAGCCATATGTATGGCTATTAAGAATAAATCTTGGTAAGAGCCACTCAGGCTAACCACTAGCTTCTAAGTGAGCCACAATAGAGGTGCTGGCCGTTAAACATTTTTCTCTCTCTACCTCCTCTCGTCTGCTCATGCTTGACATTAGGCAGGAAAGTTTGTAAGAATGTTTCTTCAATTCTGTGTTATTGCTGTTTAATATTGAAATAATAATTAACTGCAAAGTGAGAAACATTATTTTCTTTTTTCAATAAACTGTATCTGTATAGCATCAATAGAATCATAGAATAGTTAGCGTTGGAAAGGACCTTAGGTTCATCTAGTTCTAACCCCCCTGCCATGGGCAGGGACACCTCCCACTAAACCATGTCACCCAAGGCTCTGTCCAATGTATCTTACATACAGACAGTACAAACATACAAACTTATCTTTTAATCAGCCATTTAAAAATGTATTTCAGAATATTTAGGTGCTGAAGCCAAGTATAACCATGAAAAGGAAAATTTGTAATGATATAATTTAGGAGGCTGGCAAATATCAGCTACCTTTTGGGCATTTGAAATATGTTGGGACTGATAAGAAACCCTGTTTAACTGACAATAAATACTTGTAGCACAGAATGGTTAGTTATATAATTGCATATAATTTTTTTAGGTCTAATTCGCCTGCAGGAGCTCATCAAAGCCCCTTCTAGATACAACATTAAAATCAAAATCCGCCAATTGCCCTCTGGGAATAAAGACGCCAGACCCTTACTCAAGGAGATGAAGAAGGGCAAGGAGTTCTACGTGATATTTGATTGCTCACATGAAACGGCAGCAGAAATCCTTAAGCAGGTAAGGGGGAAGGGGTAAAAAAACATGGCATTCATTTTGTATCCTGAAAGTTGTCACTCTCTCTCTTTCTCATTTTCTGGGGAATACTAAATCTGAAAGCATTTACCAGCTAGGCCAAAGGCTTATTAAAGCCAGGTACAGAAGTTTTTGAAGAATGTGCAGCATCATCTCAGCTCTCCACAAGACTACACAGCTTCACAGAGCCCTAAGGAGCAGGAGCAGAGAAGAAACCCATAGATATCCTGCAGAAGGAAATATGCATTTCCTTTTAATCCTTCAGTTTCTACTTGACTGGGAAGGTTGCTGCATTTATTTTAGCTTGTCGTGGTTTAATCAATAGAGCTTTTATGTCTTCCCCATAAAAAAATGAAAGAATGCATTTTGGAGCACTTAGGGAGCGGCTCACATTGTGTTATTGCCTCCACAGAGGCTGCACATCAGGCTGAGTGCTGGCTATAGTAACAGCAGGGCACAGATCCATCACATACAAGAGCATAACTCTGTATTCACATTTCTGTAATAAAGCAAGATTTGGTCTGCTGGCACTACCTTATTGAATTTTGAACTCTGGTGCAGCAAGAAGATGGAACTGAGACAGTATAGGAAGGAAAATATATATACTTTAAAACAGGAAGACAGGCTATTTTGCGGGGGTTGACATAGCCCTGACCTAAGCATGAGAGTTGGACAGCCACACAAGGCAAGGACGAACACCACAAAGTCTGATGCTAATGGGCTGGGACGTTACCAGGGGCACACACAGAGTGGTGTAAATTAGAATTTACTGTTGTCACTTGTGATATATTTCTAGACAAAGTCTAAAGCACTGGCTCCTACGATTCATAGAAAGAAAGACAATAATTCTGAGCAAGTAGTATAATGTGAGTCATTTCAGTTTTTGCTACAATTTTCGGTATGAAGTGTTGTTGTTTTTACTGGAAATTTGCCTGGTAGGAAGCACTGATCTCTGAAGACCACCAGAGAGGTTTCACTGATCTAAATGCACTGATATAGGCTGTCCCATAAAGGTTGAAACCTATACTGTCATCCCAGAATATTTTACTGAAATATTAAAGTTACGCAGAGTTGCAGCCTGTGATAACTAAGTGACTAAGGCAACTTACTGGTCCCATTAGTCTGCAGAGCCTGAAGGCATCCTCTCCAGAATGGAGAAACTTGATCCTGTGAATATAGACTTACAGAGTGGTGTCCTAAATCAGATGCACTACAGCTGAGAGCAGCACACAAGTGGGCTAGTAGGGTTAGATTTATTGCTGTCAGGAAAGTTGATCTGTACTAAATTGTAGTATTTTCTTGGTGCAAGTGGTGTATTCAAGCTACACAAAAGCCAGATGCAAGCATGATATTGGGAATATGAAGGAAGAGCAAGGGAGAGTGCACAAACTCACAACCATCCCTTGCATGATGGGGAATGCCCTGTAGCAAGCAGCATTAACTGGACATGGGGTGGATAGGAGAGCTGCTATCCTCTCACATTGCCCCCTGTAGGGCTGTCCAAAGGCATTAAAACATGACAGCAGGAATGAGCTCCTCCGAAATGAAATCTGCGGGGGAAGAGCTAAACTGATAACACAAATTTGCAAGGATGTGTAAGAAGGAAGTACAGATGTCTGGCACACTGCAGGAGGCACAAAGCCTCAGATATACAAGGCTGAGTATGAAAACTAAATAAACAAAATAACCTTAGTGTCAAAGAAAGAAGAGGAAGTGCTAAAAGATGCCCTGCTAAGACAGGGCTAAGTAGCAGAACAGTTTGTGTGGGAAATGGATCCGGGAGACAACTGACAGGCTGCACATACAGATAATGCTCTCCAGTGCCTTAAGAACTCAGAGAATGATGGTGAATGGCAGTGTGGGTAAAAACAGGAAAATTAAGAGCGGCACACAGAGCTGTGGAAAAGGAAGCAACGTAAATATAGGCTAGAAAGAAAGGGAAAATGGCTTTCATAAGAGATGGTTCTCTAGCTGAATCTAGATGCTGGCAGCAGTAACTCAGGTGTTGAAGTTCCTCACTGAGAAAAGCAGCTGTGAAATGTGGAGGCATTGAGGGCTCTGAATTCATATGGGACTCATCTGATTGTAGGGTAGCTACATGAAGTACCAGGGTTCACATTCTCATCACTGTACACACAAATCCCTGTATAATTTTACACTGAATGAAAACAAGGTATTAAAAAGAATACTGTGGAAATTATTGTAAGAAAACTGTAATATTCATAGAGAATATTTTTGACATTGTAAATGATCCAAGAGATATCTCAGGAAAAATATGTATCATTGTTTAGTTATATAAGATTTCTAATAAGACTAGGAATCAGAGCAAAGAGTCACCTAAACCTGTCCCCAGAGCAACAATTCCTTGTCTGTCTACTGTATTTATAATAATCTAGTAGATGCTTAATGACCTAAACAGAAGATAAAGGAAGTGGATATTTGTAGTGGGTTGTATTGCGGTGGGTATTTTACAGATTAAAAATGCAGCAGGATCACACAAGGACATACCCACAGTTGCTTCTGCTCAGTTCTCGTGTCCCATTCACCCTCCAAGCCTGCCCTTCTTCTAGCAGTGCCTGTGCCACTGGGACTGGCAGCAGCAGCAATGGCTCAGCAGGCAGGGGCCACTTGCACCAGTGTGTAGGGGACACTGGCCATGGCATGGCTTGTTTCCCAGGAAGGGAGGGCAAGGAATGTCCAAGAGCTCTTTCTTGAAACAAAGATTAGACCATCCAGAACTGTGTTCTGAAAGAGTTGACTTCTGTAGCTGTAATTGGCAGTATGGAGCTACCTGACCCAGCTGCATTACCAAGCTGTGGAACCAGGGGAGGTGACCTCTTCACTTGCCTCCTTCAACCTTTTGCTTATAAATTCACACAAAAGATTTCTTTGCTTAAATGGGACTGTCTTGCTTATTTATAGCTTCAACTAAAGTACCACTGAGCCACACTTCTTCATTGAGCACAAGAAAAAGCAAATCAATAACCTAATTTAAACAAAATACAAAGCCTTCACAAAGCTGAATAATCTATTCCCTAAACTCACACATTTCCCTTTCTCTGTGACATGCTGCCCACTGCTTTCACAGTCCCCAGTCAGCTTAATGAGGCCTGGCCCTTTCATCACCCAGATCTGGAAGGAGCAAAAGGAAATTGTGCTTTATTAATTGCTGTCTTTTCCAATAGTCACTTTGAATTTTCTCTCCATATTCCCCTATGAGGGTTGGTAACATCATGTGACCTGAGCATGGAGGCTAAGGGAGTTTTCCAGCTTCTGTTGCCTGTACCAGGTAACCACATAAACCAGCAGCTCTTCTGCCTGAAGTGACCCACTCCAAAAGGATCAAGATATTCCAAAATTACTTGACCTGGAAGGTTATGCCAGCTGGGTTTTCAAACAAGATGTATCCACCAGCAGAGCTGAGGGAAAAAGTTGCAGCTGCTCTGCATCTCCCATAATCTACTTGAAAATCTTTGCTGGAGCTTCAAAGCTCATTAAGGCTGAACAAATCATCTGACAAGGAGCAAGATCTTGTAAAGCATTATCTAAACACAGGAGCTAAGTTCAGCTGTGGCTTCTTTGGGTAAAATTGTGATGTCCAAAGTTCTGCTGAGTTTAAACTCTTGTGGTTTAAACTGTAAATCACGCAGCCCACTCACTCACTCCCCCCTCTTTCTTCACCCCAGCTCCTGGAGGGATGGGGAGGAGAATCAAAAGAATGAAATTCCCACAGGTTGAGATAAGAACAGTTTAGTAACTAAGGTATAACACAAACCAGTGCTGCTACCACCAGTAATAATAATGACATGAGAAATGCAAGGAAAGAATACAATCACTCACCACCAATACCCAGCCCAACCAAGCAGTGCACCCCCACACTTCCATGTCTCTGCCCTCCATTTTTATGCCCTGGGCATGATGTGCTGTGGTATGGAATACCTCTTTGGCTAGTTTGGGTCAGGTGTCCTGTCTCTGCTTCCTCCTGGC
>JASSUY010030818.1:0-12024 GCA_032466535.1 Forpus xanthops | reverse complement strand
CTCCCTTGTGCCCGCCCCGGCCGTTCCCCCCCCCCCCCCCCCCCGGTGCCTGCCCCATGGCCACAGTTGCTGTGCTGTCAGGGGACAGCTGAGGTGGCATATGCCACTGTGGGACCTGTGCTGCCAACCCCCCCTGTTAGGAGCGTGTCCCCTGAGCTGGGTTGGGGTTTGGGGTCCCTGAACCTGCTCCTCCCCCCTCCTCAGCCTTGTGCAGCCTCAGAGCTTGGCCATGGGGAGGGAGGTTCCCACAATGCACTGGGAGGGATGCCTGCAGTCAGTGGGGGCAGAGAGTGGGGTCTGTGGGAATCTTGGGGGGGCCCTGGGTGTGCTGTGGGGCTGTGCCATGGGACTGTATAGTGCTGCAGGACTATGCCATGACAGGGCCGCGTCGTGGGGCTGTGCCGTGGTGCCATGTAATGCAGTGCTGTAGGGCCCTGCCATGCCATGGGGCTGTGCTGTGAGGCTGTGTCCTGCTGTAGGACCCTGCCATGCCATGGGGCTGTGCTGTGGGGGCTGTGTCATGGTGTAGGATGCTGCCATGCCATGGGGCTGTGCTGTGGGGCTCTGTCCTGTTGTAGGATGCTGCCATGCCATGGGGCTGTGCTGTGGGGGCTGTGTCATGGTGTAGGATGCTGCCATGCCGTGGGGGCTGTGTCATGGTGTAGGATGCTGCCATGCCATGGGGCTGTGCTGTGGGGCTCTGTCCTGTTGTAGGACGTTGCCATGCCATCGGGTTGTGCTGTGGGGCTGTGTCATGGTGTAGGACGCTGCCATGCCATGGGGCCCTGGCTGTGGGGCTCTGTCCTGTTGTAGGACGTTGCCATGCCATGGGGCTGTGCTGTGGGGCTGTGTCATGGTGTAGGACGCTGCCATGCCATGGGGCCCTGGCTGTGAGGCTCTGTCCTGTTGTAGGACGTTGCCATGCCATGGGGCTGTGCTGTGGGGCTCTGTCCTGTTGTAGGATGCTGCCATGCCATGGGGCTGTGCTGTGGGGCTATGTCCTGCTGTAGGACCCTGCCATGCCATGGGGTTGTGCTGTGCCGTGGGGCAGGGCAGGGGCAGTGGGTCCAGCAGCACAGGGCCACGCCTGGAACTCTCTGACTGCACCTGCAGAGCTGTCATGTCCCCCCCCATCCCTTCTCCTTCCTCCTGCCCCCTGCCTTTCTCCTGCCCTCCCTTCTATTTCCTTCCCTCCCTCCCTGTCAGCTCTTGCTCTTTCCTTGGTTTTTCTTCTTTCTTTTGTTCTTTTTCCTTCTCCTCTTCCTCATTTCTTCTCTTTCTTTCCTTTTCCCTTTCCCTTTCTCTCCATTTTCATTTCTTCCTCCCTTTCTAGTTACCCTCCCCACCCTTTCTCCCTCCCTTTCTCCCCTTCTTTCCTGTTCCTCACCCCCTCCTGCACCTGCACCCCCATGTCCCCCCGCTCCATGGCAGAGGCACTGAGTGCCAGCACCCCGGAGGGGGTGTCTCGCAGAGGATGTGGGGGTCTCTGCCATCCCTTTGTCCGTCCTGCTCCCGTCCCTTTGTCCGCTGCCATCTGTGCTCCGCAGGCGCCGGCAGCCCTGGATGAGGCCCAGACTTGGCAGGACTGAGCGAGGGGGTGACCAGGCACTGCATCCGTCCCCCCCAGCCACTGCTGCTAGGGTCAGCCAAGGACAAATGCTCTGGCTCAGCCTCCCGGGCCGGCTGCAGGCTGGGACGTGGCAGCGGGTGCATGGTGTGACCCCCCCGCCATCCTGGGGGACATCTGCAGCCAGGACCTTCCCGGGGCTCAGCGCAGGAAGGAGGAGCTGGCTGAGAGCAGGCCGAGACCCAGCAAACTCATCTCATGCCCTCGTAGCACCGCTGTTGTCTGGGGAAGGGGGAGGGGGCATGGAAGGGGAAGGGGGGGTCATAGAGAGCGCAGCAGAGGGGTCTGGTGCTCCCGGCGTGCTGGCTGAGCTGGGATTTAGTTGGAACACAGAGCGTTTCTCTGGGGATTATCTAAAGGAGGTTACACAAGCGGCGCTGGTCTGGGTTTTATGTAAGGACCATGGAGCCATGGGGTGGGGTGGGGGGTGCTGGGGGTCTTGCAGGGAGAGACCACAAATCACACACACACACACACACACACCTGCAGCTGCTGCCACGCTGCACTCGGGCTCCCTCAGGTCTCCAAGTGTCTCCAGTCCTGGTGAAGGACCAGGAGCGGGAGCATTATTCTGGGCCCTACTGATGCTCCCCGTAGGGAAGGGACAGGCAGAGGCATGGAGGGGGGGAGCTGTCCTGGGTTAACACCATTGCAGGGGGCCCTCCCCAGCCCCAGGAGTACCTGAGGCAGCGGTGCCCAGGCCTCTCCCATCTCCTGGCCTGTCGCTAACAGAGCTGGAGCAGGAAACCTGCTGCCTTCCCCGGGGGTCCCACTAGCCCCCAGCACCCTCCAGTGCAGCACCTGAGGCCGGGCTCTTCAGCAGCCCTGGGGGCACCCAGCCTGCATGGACACCCCACATCCTGCCTGGGAGCTGTTCCCATGTGCTGAGGCCCTGTGGAGAGTCTCTGGGGGGCTGATGGCACCGTGCCGGGATCCATAATTCAATGGGTGGCATTGGTCCAGGGGCCGGGAATGCGAACAGCCCTCCCCTGCCCCAGGGCACAGACTTTGCTCTTTCCAGCAGAGATGGGATCGACCTGTTTGGGCCCCGCCATGCACTGAGCCCCACAGTCTCACATCAGGATCCCCCATCATCCCCCAGCCCATCATTTGGGGGTGCAGAGAGTGCAAGGTTGTCCCCCACTCGTGAGACTGGGGGGGCTCACAGCCTTCTTTCACCTTCCCAATGCAACTGAAGCACTTGTTGGGTGGTGGATTTGGGGTGTCTCCCCCAAAAACACATCCCTTGGAGGTGGGAGGGAGGAGGCCGCCATTTTAGAGTGGGACAGCAGGCCCCAGGCACCCTCACATGGCGGCGAGAGCAGAATTTGGAGGAGGTAGCCAGCAATGTGCTGGCAAGATCACCCAGCCCCACCACGGGGGGTCCTGAGCTTGCAGCCCCGCTCCTGGCACCCACAGCCCTCCATCTGCAGGGGCGCGAGGGGTGCCAGGAGGGGACGGGCCTGCTGACAGACCTCAGAGGTCTCGAGAGCCCTGGTGTGCTCCTGGGGTGCCGTGGCTGGAATCAGGGGCTCGGTTTGGGGGGTGCTTCCTTAGGATCAGGGTCAGGGTGGGGGATGTGGGGGACACCCGGGGGGGCACCCAGGGCAAGTGAGTGACCCTGGCGGGTGCCTGGGGGCTACAGAGGCCACACTGGGGTGGCTCTGGGGGGAGCAAAGAGCTGTGCCAACCGTCCTGGGCAAACAAAGGTCCATGTGGGGCACCTGGGGGTGAGGAAAGGTCTGTGTGGGGCACCACGGGGTGAGCAGGGGCCATGCAGGGTATCTGTGGGGGAACAAAGGTCCATGTGGGGCCTTTGGGGCAAGCAGGGTCCATCCCAGGACAAGCGGTCATGGGAGGTCCCTTGAGCCATGTGGAGGCCACCAGCTTTGGTGGGATCCTGATGCCTGATCCCCCCGCAGGGAGCAAGCAGGGACCAGGGCGCCCCGAGGCGGTGTCGGGGAGGTCACGGCTGCAGCCACCGCCCCGCATCTTGGCCCAGCTCCATCGCTAACGGCTTCCAGAGCCGCGGCGGCGGTTGTTGTTGTGAGAGGCGAGGAGGGGCCATGTCCGGCTGCATGGTGCCCATGAGTGCGGCGGGGGGGCTCAGCCCCCCCACGCCTGTGCCCCCCATGCACTAGGGCATGCAACGGCCTCCAGAGCAAGGGGGGGCAGAAGGAAAATGGAGAGAAGGAACTAGGAGGAAACCCCTCCCGATGCGCTGCCGTGGGAATCACTGCTCCCTAAAATGGCTGCCCTGAGGAAGCTGCAGGCGTGGGCAATGGTGGGCACGGGGCTGGCTGGCACTGGGCCGCGACATCAGTATGGGATGGCTGCCAGCAGGGAAGGGGCTGCCAGGCCGGCGAGGGCAGCAGCGTTGGAGGAGCCTCAGGAGCTGGGGAGGGAGACAAAATGGCGGCACTTGGCATTGGTGTCCAGCAGCCCCCGGGATGTGGGGCGCGAGTCGAGTGTGAGTGAGGGGCTGGGGGTCACGGGGTGAGAGGGGCAGGGAAAACCGGGAAGCAAAGGGGAAACTGGGCAGGGCACAGGTGAGGCGCAGTGGACGGGCTGGCAGCCACAGCCGCGCTGTCTCGGCAGTGTTGTGGCCCTTTCCCAGCATCAGCTGGGGAAGAGGAACGCTGGAGGCCAAGGGGTGGGAGGAGGAGGAGGGAGAGGCAGGATGGAGGATGAGGAGAGGAGGAAACGTGTGGCAGAAAGCTATGAGAGGGATCCGGGGGCTGGCGGGTGCCCTGCACTGCGGAGGAAGGATGCTCGCAGTAAGGCACAGGGAAGCCAGAGGGCACATTGGCCGGGCCGTGCTGCACTGTGCCATGCCGTGTCATGCCGGGGTGTGCCAGCGCTGCTGATCTCAGCGTCTGAGAGAGCTTTTCTACATCGAAAGCTAAAAGGGTGTTGAAGGAGTAGGAGCAGGCACCGCCCCATGTCCCACTGCCCTCTGAGGGGCTTGAAGGAGGCAGAACACAGTGGTATGGAGTGACAGAGGTGAAGCTCAGCAGTGCCCGAGATGGGGGACAGCAGCAGGAGGCAGGAGGGGAGGCAGGAGCAAGGCCAGGCAGCTGTCACTGCCTCAGAGCAGGACAGGAGCTGTGGGTTCCCCTCACATGGCAGCACAAGGGTGTCCCTGTTCCTGTCCCTGCCCATAGCGAGGGATGCCTGTGGAAGCTCTTCCCTGGTGGCTGGGGCCATGCCAACTTGGCCCTGGGCCTTCTGCCAGACCGTGCCTTGGTTTCCCCATGCTGCAGAGCAGTGAGGGGGGCTTCTGGGGCAGGGAACACACTGGCAGACCCCAGCTTTGTACCGGGGCCTCATCCTGGGGGTATTTTTCCCTCTTGCAGATGCAGAGCAGAGCAGCAGTCCCCGGACGGGCATTGGCTCAGACCAGGAGGACAGCAAACCCATCACGCTGGGTGAGAGCAGGGCTCAAGGGGCATCACGGCAGTTCTGGGGATGTTGGGGTGCTCTCAAGCTTTACCACGAGTGTGGAGCAGGAGGGGTGCTTCTGTCCTGTGCTGCCCCCCATCCACAGAGCTCCTGACTCTCTTCCCACACAGATTCCACAGACTTCCAGGAAAGCTTTGTCACCTCGGGGGTGTTCAGCGTCACTGAGCTCATCCAGGTGTCCCGAAGTAAGTGCCACCATCATGCTACCAACCCCCCCCCCAGGCTGCCTGGGACCAGCAGCATCCCAACTGTTCCCCATCCCAGATGTGGGCTGACCCCACTCCCACTCCTCTTTCTCCCTGCAGCACCGGTGGTGACAGGCACGGGTCCAAACTTCTCTCTTGGGGAGCTCCAGGGCCACCTGGCCTATGACCTGAACCCCTCCAGCACTGGCATGCGGAGGACACTGCCCAGCACCTCTTCCAGCGGGTACATGATCCTGGGAGCATGCTGGCGTGGTACTGGGTGATGCTGGGGCAATGCTGGGGTGATTCTGGGTTAGATGCCAGGGTGAACCGCAGCCTGGCCATGGGCCATTGCCCATCTCACTGTGGTGGAGGCACAGGGCAGGTTGTGTCCTGCCACAGGCTGGAGCTGATTCCTCCCCTACCCACCCAGGAGCAAACGGCACAAGTCAGGGTCCATGGAGGATGACATCGACACCAGCCCGGGGGGCGAGTACTACACCTCCTCCAACTCCCCCACCAGCAGCAGCCGCAACTGGACAGAAGACATGGAAGGGGGTAAGGGCTTCCCTATAGGCACCCCCCTGCTACAGAGCCCCCCAGCCATGTCCCTACTCTCTGTCCTCCCCTTTGAGAGCCTGGGATTGCTTTAGGGTGCTCAGGTCAAAGCATATGGCTGTAGAGCCCCCCCCCCAAGACGCAGGCTCTCTATAGGGTCAACCCAGTGCCCCAGCCCCACACCAGCTGCCCCATGGCAGCTGCTTCAGCTGCGGGCAGCAGCTCTCTTGCTTTCTTGGCATTTTTTCTGGTTGGGTTTTTTTTCCCTTTCCTGTCTAGACAGCCCCAATTAGCTGTTCATTAAGAAAAGGGGGGGGCTGGGCTAATTAAAGCTATGCTGCGGGGCTGGCAAGGCGGCTCCCACACCCCGAGGTGCCTTTGCAGGCCAGGGAGTGCTCATCTTCCTCCCTCTTCGGCTCTTATCCTGCTTCCCTGCACTCCAAACAGTGCAGCAGAATCCATCCCGGCCCACCCAGCCCTGGCAGAGGCTGGAGGGTGCCTGGCTTTGGGGGACTGGAGGCAATCTGGGGAGAGTGAGTCCTGACCCAGGAGGGTGCCCCATAGGTGCTGGGGATAGTGACCCATCCTGCACCACCACTGTGCCCATGGGGCTGAGGGGTCCTCAGGGAGATGCCAACCTCTACCCAAAGCATTGCCTGGGGGTGTGCATGGCAGGTTGGACTGTGCAGAGGGGCTCCTGTCCCCTGTTGGTGGCCTGATCAGGGCAGGAGGGAAGGGGGCAGCAATCCCGTACGGGATGTTCCAGGAAATCCTCCTAAACACTAGCTGAGAAGAGGCTAAACCCATTAGCAGGCCTTGGCCAAATGGCCAGAGCTAAAGCCACGGTGGTGGGGGAAGGTGGGAGGCACCCACCTTCCCCTCCCACTCTGCCCCAGCTTCCAGCACTGTGGAACCCCAGCCACAAGGGTCCAGTGGGGCACCCATGGGAGCCCCTGATTTTGCCCCCTGGGTAGGCACCCACACATGCAAACATGCGTATGCACACAGGCATAGAGGTACACAAATGCCCATGTGTGAGCACGTGCCTGCATATGCTGCATGTATTTATGTGCACACCTGTGGTAGGCCCACAGAGCTGCCCATATCCATTCACACCCTCACACGTGCACTCGTGCCGAGCCTGTCCTCAGGGAGCCCCCCCCACCCCAGGATAAAGCCGGGTAACCCTCTCTGACACTGCACCTCCCTTTGCTTCAGGCATCTCCCCCACTGTGAAGAAGACAGAGATGGATAAGTCCCCCTTCAACAGCCCGTCACCCCAGGATTCCTCGCCCCGTCTGAGCAGCTTCACGCAGCACCACCGTCCCGTCATCGCAGTGCACAGCGGTGAGTGTCCTAGCAGGGAAACCAAGGCATGGAGTCAGTGGGTGAGCAGTGTGGGGCTGGGATAGTGGTTGACTTCTGATGACACTGCGTGGTCCCCCTCTTCCTGTTGTCGCCTGCAGGTATCGCTCGAAGCCCGCACCCATCATCTGCACTGCATTTCCCCACCACCTCCATCCTCCCCCAGACGGCCTCCACCTACTTCCCCCACACGGCCATTCGGTACCCGCCTCATCTCAACCCGCAGGATCCACTGAAAGATCTTGTCTCACTGGCCTGTGACCCGTCCAACCAGCAGCCCGGACCGGTAAGGATGCAGCCCCATCCTTGCATCCCATCACTGAGCTCGCCGTGGGGCACTGGAGTCTGCTACATCCCCTTGATTAGGGTGATACATGATTGCCTCATTGCTGGCATTGTTGAAGGCCAGGTTGGAAGGGGCTTGGAACAACTTGGTGCAGTGGAAGGTATCCCTGCCCGTGGCAGGGAGCTGGATCTGGATGAGCTTTAATGTCCCCTCGAACACAAACCATTTTGTGATTTTATGATTTTCTGCCACCGTTGCCATCGCCAGCACCACAGTTGGGGGTCAGGGTGCTCTGGTGGCACTTTGGTGCCAGCACCCAGCCTGGTAGGGTGTTGAGCAGGGCTGGGCAGCCATGCACTGGTTTGGGAGCGAGGCTGCAGCTGGTCGGTGTTGATAGCTCGGTTCTCTGGGGATGGAGGAGAGACAGGGCAGTGGGTGCTGGGGCTGAGCCATTGGCTGAGGCTGGCGGTGTCTGTGGGAGCAGGGGACATGTGGCCATTGCCAAAGAGCCATCATCCACCAGCATGGTGGGGGCCTGATGCGCTGTGTGTTCCCTGGTTCTGGCTGGTGACTCTTCAGCCCTGTTTCCACTGTGCTATGTCCCCATCAGGTGACCAGGCCACACTGAGCTGCTGTGTGCTGTCCCTCATCCCAGTGCCCTGCACACCCAGCACTCAGCACATCTAGCACCCCATGCACCCCACATGCCACATATCCAGCACCCCCCATAAAGCACAAAGTGCACCCAGCAGCCAGTGCCTGCAGCATCCAGCACACCCAGCACCCAGCACACACACTGCCCTACATACCTAGTACCCAGTGCCTCCAACATGCCATGCATCCATCACCTCACGCACCCTGCACCCCACACATCCACCCTGTGCTCCCTTTGTGCCTGCAGCCAAGGCACCCAGGAGTGGCTGCATCCCCATTCCCTGCCCTCCTGTGTCCCCATTCTGCCCCACAGCCACAGAGAGTCTGGGGGAGCTTTTCTGAAATATGCCCAGCCCCCGGTGAGGCCTGATGGCAGGGTGAGGGGCACCTCTTCTCTCCATACAGCAGCTCAGTGACAGGGCCAGCAGAGACTGTGTCAGGAATAGGGGGGAGCCGGTACAGGAGCCTTTGATGCCGCCACGGAGTGCCCCATCCCCTCACAGCACTCTGACTCCAGCATGCGCCACCACGGGGTGGGGGACGTGGGCCCCCCCAAAAGCCCACCATGACCCCCTCACTTCTCACCCCTTCATGATTCCCCTGTGGCTGGCGCCGACCATGCAGGGCTGCTCTGAGACCCATCAAACTTGTGCCAGAGGTGAGGGATGCTCTGTGTGAGTGCCAGCAGGCACCAGGCGCTCCCGGGCCAGCTTTTGCTGGTGCTGCCCGTGCTTCCTAATGGCTTGTGCTGTTTGTTTTTCTGTCTGTGTTGTGTCCCCAGTTAAATGGAAGTGGTCAAGTGAAAGTGCCCAGCCACTACTTGCCCCCGCAGATGCTGGCGCCGCCACCTCCCCCTGGCATGCCCCGCTTGGCCGTCTCTCCTGACACCAAACCCACCACGACAACTACCGAGGGAGGGACGACCTCGCCGACATCACCCAGTAAGCACCCCGCGGCGCCCACCCCTCTCCCCGGCCCGGCTGGCCCCCTCCTCTTGCAGCCCCCCCAAAGTGTGTTCCCCCTTGTCCCTGGTGCTACTGGGGGGGATGTTGGCGGAGGTGGGCTCCCCGCAGCCGGTGAGAGGGCGGCAGCTGGCACGCGATGAGTTTGCTGGGTCTCAGGCAGGTCGGAGTGGGCAGGGTTTGGGCAGGAGGCTCTTGTGTGTCCCCACCAAGCTGGGGGGGCCCTGCACTGGTCTCAGGGACCGGATGGAGCCCCGTGTCATTCTGAGCCGACACCCTGCCCAAACCCCCCCCCCCCCGGCACAGGCTGGGCTTGCCAAGGGAGGCAGTTGCCTCTCCGTGCCTCAGAACGCGGTGGTGCTGCTGGTGAGGCAGGGACCGGCTGAATGGCTGCGGTGCTGGAAGGATGCCAGGCTGTAGCGCCATGGGGCTGCCGTACTCATTCTTCCACCAGGGTCTCCAGCATTGAGTCCCTCACTTGATCAGGGGCTGTGACATGGGTGCATGGCACCCAAAGAGCCCCTGGGGGACCCTTCATTAGTAGCAGTTGCCGACAAGCTCATCCTTTAGATGGCCTCAGTGCCTTGGCCAGGAGGAGTTTGGGGTCACGAAGGGGAGATGCTGGTGTCAGCTCCAGCCTGGCATCAGGGCATGTGCTATAGTGGTGGGACACTGCTATCATCATCATGGTGTGCCATCACCATGATCAACAAGAGTGTCCCTGTCCCCATCCCGCTGTATCCATGGGATTCCTGGTACCCAGAGAGGCTGCCACGTCCCCAGAGACAGGCCACAGCCAGATGCCATTGGTATGGAGGTTACATGGCATAACGTGGAGGGGAGAGCTCTGGGTGGTGTGGCCCAGCCAGTGATGGGACCATGTCCACAGGGAGGGACTGGGCAGTGCCAGTCTCCCCTTTGTTCAGGGAAGGATGCACACTGGATGTCCCCAAGGAGCACAGGGGCCGGCTGGCTTTGAGCATCCCCCTGCTCCTGATGGGTCTCAGGAGCTCAGCAGGGCCGGGGGTCCCACTGCTGGACCCCTACCTAGCTGGGAGTGGGGGTGGTAATGGGGTGATGTGGCCGAGTGGAGCTGCTGGCTCCTGTTGCGCTTGCCCCACAGTGCTGCGCTGGCACCCCAAGGGTGCCCCCAGCCTGCCATCACCACAAAGTCACCCTCTAGAAGGGCACAGGCACAGCAGGTACAGCATCCCTGACCTCCACTTACTGCCAGGACACCACTGAGGACATTGCCCCGCTGCCAGCTCCATGTGCCTGGGACACCTGTCCCAGCAGTGCCAGGCAGCAGTAGGACAATGGCAATGCCACAGGCAGCCCCATTAATGAGCTCTCATTTGTTCCCCAGCCTACTCTGCACCAGGCACGCCCCCTGCGAACCGTTCCTTCGTGGGATTAGGACCAAGGGATCCTGGGAGTATCTATCAGGCACAGGTGAGAGCGGGGATGCTGCTGGGGGGCACCCTCCTGCCTTCACCCTGGGCACCACCATCGTGGCATCGCCGCTGTGGGCACCGCTGTTGTGGGCACTGCTGTCACGGGCATCACTGCCACGGGTGTCTCCACTATGATATTTCTGCAGTCGTGGGCGTCACTGCTGTGGGCATTGCTGCCAGAAGCATCACCAGCATGGCATTGCCACTGTGGGCACTGCTGCTTTAGGCATTGCTGGCTTGACATCTCCCCTGTGGGTGTCCCCATTATGGGTATTGCCATTGTGGGCATCGCCACCATGGGTATCCCCACCATGGGTATTGCCACCATGGGTATCCCCACCATGGGTATTGCCACCATGGCATCCCCACCTTGGGATTGCCACGATGGGAATCCCTAGCTAGTCCCCGAGCCAAGGCCACAGGTGCTCCTGGTGACTTGTGGCCACCAAATGCCCCTGTGGCAGTGGTAGCTCCCTGCCATGCCCACAGCTGGCACCATGCACAGCATCCCTGCACGAGGGGCACTGGGGCCATGCGTCCCTTCCTCAGGCAGACACAGACACCCTGCCCTTCCAGCTACAGCTGTGGTGGAATATGGCATGTGCCTTTCCTGGGAATCTTCACTGGTGCTGGGTGTGTTGAACCGACCATGGGTGAGGCGCCATGGGCAGTGCCATGGGCCAGCACTAGCACCTTGTGCCTCATTTGCGCTACAAGATGCACGACCTCAGTGGTCTCCTCAGGGGCAGTGTTGGGATGCAGTGGGATGGAGTGCGGATGGTGCCGTGGGGGAGTGAGGAGGACTTGGGGGGCTGAGCTGTTCCGTGGTACACCCAAGGGTGCTGTGCTGTGCCACAATGCTCAGGGCCCATGAGCTGGGGCACCTCAGGGGTGCTGTGCGGTTGCTGGTGGCAAACACTGGGGTCTGGCTCTGACCAGAGTGCTCTGCCTCAGTTTTTCCAAAGGACAGAGTGGGGTAGGCACCCCGAGGCTTTGGGATCCCTAAAGAGGAGACACAGGGTGCTAGAGTCCCTGCACCCCAAACCCTGTGAGGGTGACTGTTCCTGTCCCTGTGCATGTGTGTCCGGATGCACGCCATGAGCCTCCCCAAGGAGGAAGAACGCTCTGCCTGAGGAAACTGAGGCACAGGGGGGACAAAGGGGGTGTCCCCATGTTCCCAGGAGGGGTGGCTGAGACTGGCTGCTCTCTGGTCATGTGTGGTGGGGCTGGAAAGGGTTAAGGGAAGCAACGGCTCTGAGCTGTCTCGTTGCCAACAGAAACCAGACATGAGGTAATCGGGAATGAACTTGAACTTGGGGCTGAAGATGGAGGTGGGGAGAGAAAACGGGAGGTTGGTAAGGGCCCCCCTGCAGGGTCCCCGGTTCTGCACCCCCCCCTTCCCCAAGCAGAATGCTTTCCCTGGGGAGCGTCACCTTGGCTACCGAGGAGGCGGGGGGGGGGGGGGGGGGGG
>JASSUY010030815.1:0-18786 GCA_032466535.1 Forpus xanthops | reverse complement strand
GTTGCATTCTTTTGATTCTCCTTCCCATTTCCCTGGGACTGGGGAAGAAAGAGGGGGGAGTGAGCAGAACTGTTTGAAGGGCCTCAGACCACGACACTCCATTAGCATAGGTCAGCCACTGCAAGAAAATTATTTGTATGTGTGTAGTGGAGTGTGCTGTTCAGATTCACAGTCTTTACTGCTTATAGCCAGAATGGTATTTCAGAGATTATTTTGTGTCCTGCTCCTTTGTCCATGAAACTAAGCTCTTTCATGGCCTTTCCCTTATCTGTTGCATCGTATATAAAATATTTTAAATTCTAGAGTTCATTTTCAAGATTCATACATGTTATTTTCATTCTAGTCTTCAAATAGACACCCTGGAATTTTCGTCCTCTGTTTGGATTTTCTTCTTAGCATCTATAAAAATCTTCAGTCTTGGAGTTCTTCTTTATAAGTTTTTCTTGATACCCTTGGCAAACTTGGCAATGGTCAAACAACTCTAAACAATGCATGCTTCTAATCACTAACACTTGTCAGGGTTTTCCTGCATTCCTTTGTATCTGTTGTGGCTTAGTGTCTGAGTCTTTGGCTTTAAGCTTTCAGGGAAACAACTCACCTATTCTGATTGAACACTGCCTAGAAGCAAAAATTCCTTGCGATATGTCCCAATTTGTCAACTGTGAATGCTAGCGAAAAAACAAGTGCAAGTCAGAATGAATGCAAGCAAGATATTCTCCAAGGTACCTGTTTTTAATACATTTTTTTAATTAGTATATGATAAGACATGTGATTTACATCATGTTGGGCTAAAAAACTCCATCTGTATAACATCTTTAACACGCAGTGTTAACAAATTCTTGTTTAGGTTCCACTATGTGCAAGGATGAAGTTTTTATCATGTCCAACCATTCTAGCAGGGTGGTTCAAGTGACTGAGCAGTTATCTTAATCTGAATTTCCTTGATGCATTTTTTTCTTATTCTCAGAAACTTCTTTAAATTCCTCTTGAAGGAACAGGGTACAAAATATTTTAATGCCTCCACATAAATACATAGACTTGTGGTACATCATAACACTAACAATAGTGTTATAATAGTAATATTGGGTGTTTATAGCTCCTATCAGTAGCAGATGAAGGCAATAACCTTGAGCAACATAGGTGTTCAAATAGAGAATTCCTTTGTTTATGCATACTCGATAAATATCGTTAACGAAAGTTAGGTTACAAAAATCCTTGCTACAATACAGCTATAGAAGCCTGTGTAAACCAGAAGACACTCTTGTTTATGAGATGTTTGCCCATATTTTCCTCTCCCATTCAGTATATCTATCACATTTTATTTAATTTTTTGGGTGCCACAGGCTGTTTTAGAAAATCTTCTAGCTAAGGAAAATACTAGCGAATTGGTTTCTCTGAGTTTTGTCCCATGCAGGTCTGATTTATTTTACCTCATTCCAGTGACGGAAGGTTTCCACACGAGTGCAATTCAGCTTCCAAGAGCTTTATATTAGAAATTATGTGGAAGCTTCCTCTTGATATTCCCTGTACACGTAGGTGTAAGTTAGAATGCTAGCTTGTAGTCACTGTAGTCATTCAACAGTTCTACTCAGTTTATATTCTATTTAGTGTTTATTTAAAACTAGCATGAATGCTTTTATATATATGTGATTAAAACTGTCTTCCAGCAAAACAGTCACTAGCAAGCTTATAGATAGATGAGTCCTTAGTTTATATATTCCCTTTCAATATCCTCTACCTCAGAAAAATATTTGTTACCTAAGGAAACCATGTTCATTTTGTGGGTTTTTCTTTCCTTTTTTCTTTTTTCAAGTACTTGTAATTACCGAATGTTGGCCAATATGCTCACTTATCTTTTCAATGTCTTAACTGTTGCTTTATCTATCTGTTCTAACAGATGGAAGCTGATTTTGCATTACTTGAATTCTGTAATTTACTGCTGCCAGGATCTGCTTTGCAAGAGCTATTGAACTTTCACTGGATAAGATACTTTAGATCTTTGTTAATTCCATAGAATAATTAAGATCCTCTTTAAGTAGAAACCTTGAACAGGTATATGATGCTTAGAAGTACATAAGCTGTTCAAGAATCATTATTATATCAATGCAGTACATTGATATATTGTAAAAAAGAAATATGCTAGGTACCAGAGGTTATAAAACAGACTGAGCTGCTTCAGCAAGATGCATGCTGACCTTGGACTATAGCAAATACTCACCTGCACCTACATGACATTTTCTTTCAGCGTGAATGTTTCACTTTGTGACCTACTTTTCCCACTTTATTAATTCAAAAAATACAATATAGTATTTTAAAAAAGCCAGTTTTGATGTATGTCACAGATGCATTGCTTAGGTTGCCAGGGAAATTTTCTGTTTGGTGAGCACATGTTCTGAAAGTATTTTATGTTTCCATTTAATGATTGCATCTGTTTGCTTTGTTTCTAAGCACTAGATACACTCCACCTAAACTCAGCCTTCATTTATCTAACCTTACCTAGCCTCTAACCATCTGAAACACTTGAACCTTTAACATTTCAGTACTGGCAGAAAATTAGTTTAGTTCTTTAGTTAGTAAGAAATTAAATTCTAAAACATAACCATGCAATATATTGTATATATAATTTCAAGCATGAGAAATGGAATAAAGCCATATGAATGATAAGTAAAATGTGAAGTCCATTTCTAATACCCCACAGCAAGGAGTTTAATTTAGACTACAACATGCTTAAAAGCAGTTTCCTAAAGCAAGTGTCATGAAAACTTCTGTTGATGATTTCTGCTAAAATTCTGGGAAGCAAAAGGTCAAAGAATACAAGAGATTTCATAATTTCTCATATATCAGTGAGAAAACCTCAGGGCTGATGCAAGCTGATGAACGAAGATTTAATGTAATGTGGTAAATTCATTTGTGCTGATTACTTTCTGATCAGCTGTATCCTGCCCTATCAGGTATATTTCTCTGAAGACCGCACTATTTCTAGTGAAAAGAGACATCCTAGCAAATGGATCAAAATATATGCATTAGAATAGGCAAAATATAAGGACAAACTGAAAATGTTAAAAAGAAACAAAAATTAAGAAAACCCTTTGTCTAGCTGTTAACACTTATGAAATAATAATAATAAAAAAGTATTTTCAGAGACTGTTAGAAACTAGGTCTACATGGAAAACAGCATTGTAGCTGTAAGAGAATTTTTCAAAATTTAATATAATTTTAGCTTTTATATATATAAGACCCATAATATCAATAATCAATAGAAGGGCATACTTTCAGAACTATAAAATGTGGTTTAACTCTACTTCAAGTAGTCCAGTGCTGAAGAAAGATATTTCTTTAAGCCTTCTATTCAGTATTAATTCATCAAAATTCTGTTCTTTCCAGAGGAGGTTACTCTTTTAGGGGTGAGTTTTGTAAAAGATAGCCATTTTGTGATTTTATTCAATCTATTATCTATTCAAAGGAATAGGAAAGCAAAACAGGGATTAGTTCTCAGGAATGAAAATCTAAAGAAGCGGAGTGGAACCCTGAGGAACGGATAGGTTAGAATGATTTTAAATTATTTAATCTGTGTCTTATGATCGTCTCCATGAAAATCAACCCAACTGTTATCTCTTTGGCTTAGACTGATAACAATACACATAACCCTTCAGTTATGAGTTCCCTGCTGTGCATATAAAGAGAAAACTTCTATCAAAGTAGAAAGTAGATTTTGTTAGAGCAGTAAATAGTAAGAAAGCTTTGGACTCAGGAGTCACTTTCTGTTATGGAAACACAAAATAATAAACACTGACTTGGGATAATAAAGGAAGGACTGATTTTATAACCCTGATTAAAAATTCTTTCGTTCAATCATTGCCTCAATCACAAGTTGAATATCAGGACATTTTCTGGTCTGTTTTTACTTTTTTGCAGGACTACAGCAATGATGACTAAGGACCATCATTTAAAGAAAAGAACTCCAAGAAATTATAAAGTCCCTTGAGAAAACACAGTGATTTTATTATTATTATTTTTTTCTTTCTTCCTTTAGAGCAGAATGTTTTGGTCAAGTCTCAGATAAACCTCAGCTAACTTTTAATTCTGTGGCTGTTCTGAAAACAGCCCTTGCAACCTGTCAAGTACGTGTTTTTCAAATTTAAATTAGAAAACTCATATTCTCTATCATTTGACTTGGCTTCGGGTCTTCTCTGTTTGTGGAAATTATCAATAAAGAAGGCATACCATGAATCACTTTTTAGTTTAGGTGATGCTCTCTACTATTTTGTGGTTAAGTCCAGGATGTATAATCAGGGGGAATGAATGCCACTTTTAATGGCAGTCATTGAATTTGAAATGTTTTATATTGACATATGTCACCTGCTCACTTTTCAAAATAGATTGATTGGTTCTGTGAAAATTTGCAGTGTTTTTTAAGTTTTCTTGAGGAAAGTTTTTTCCTTTAAATATGAAAGAACTAAAATCAAACCAGCTAAGAACTGATGAAATATCAGAAAGATGAAACTATCTGGGTCACATAAAGTTAATTTCTCTTCCAATTGTGCCGATCTAAGGTGGTTGTTACTCTACACAGGTGAGATATGACGGCATTAAACATATTGGGTAGAGGATCATGCAGAGGATTTACACCTTGTTTGCTTGTTTTACAATTTTAATATAGTTTTCAGGTAAGAGTCATGAAACATTTATTACAAAATGCCATCTTCTGAAGAAAGGATATTTTTATGGTCTCAACTGTGCATGAATACAGGTACACATTTGTTTATCCTGTAAGCTGTGTTGTCTAAATAATACTTTGTATATGTTTTCTTTAAGATAGCGTAGAATAATAGAATCATAGAATAGTTAGTGTTGAAAAATACCTGAAGATCATCTTGTTTCAACCCCCCTGCCATGGGTAGGGACACCTGTTGCTTTAAAGGGGAGAAAATTAACTCCCTTGCTTTATGAGAGGGACAGGGAATGGCTCCAACATGCAACTACCAGTCTGACAGCATTCACTTATCTCAAACCTTTACTGGTCCGGAATTTCAATCCAACTGCATTCGCTTATATCGAACCTCTACTGGTCTGGATTTCAATCTGACTGCATTTGCTTGTATCAAACCTCCACTGGTCCATATTTACTGATAGTACACCACAATGCCCAGTCCAATCAACTACAACTACCAATCCGACTGCATTCACTTATATCAAACCTCGACTGGTCCGGATTTACCAATAGTGACAGTTGGCCACCGAAACAGTGCAGTTGATTGATTGAGTTTATTGAGGCAACAGATACAGATTCTTACGGATTGCTGGTGATAAATACCGTCTGCAAAAACACATGTGAATAATAGTTACATGGATACAAGCTCTCGATAAAGTTAACACAGCCTGGTTCTAAAATACACAGGTAACTGTAAAAAATAACTCTATAGAGATTCTAAACTTCCCCAGGGAAACACTGGATACAGTGCAAGTCTTACCCACAGGTGTCCCTATGGGGAGGAAAGAAGGGCGCAGCCTGTCAACTGGCCCCAGGAGTCTGTTGTCATTTTCTACAATGATACCTTCCCCAATATGCCCCTCTCTCTTGGGTCATTTTATACTGTTTTTCACCTTCAAGGTGGAGCTGCTGACTCAGGGCAGTAGGCATGCAGCGGATAAACTTCTTGCACCACCTGATTCCTGTTTCTTGTCGATGTTAGGACAAATTATGTCCATGAGGTCTTCAACCTGCTCCATCATCCGTGCATGAGAATCATTGTGGAGTACACATTCCAAGGATGGCTGTATCCTGCCCCGGGATGCCTTGAAAGACAGTTTTTCCCTTATGTGTGGACAATGCTGCATTTCAAATATAAGCTTAATTCTTAATTATTCCACAACACCTCACATTAAACCATGTCACCCAAGCCTCTATCCAACCTGGTCTTGAACACCAGAAGTAGTACCTTTTAATTTCTCAAGAAATGTGTACAGATTTTTTTTCCCCACTCTTTCCTAGCCTCGACCGATATGCCCATTATCTTGTGAAAGATAGTGCCCTGGTAATGTCTTCCTTTCCACTACTAATTGTCACCATGGAAAATTATTTGTTTACATGTGAAGAATAAATTATCACACAAAGAAAAGTGATCAAAATTAAAAATGGGAAGATTAAGTTTTTTTAATTTGGCATATTTTTTTTAAAAAGTAGATACTTATAAATAATAATGTATACCAATATATCTTTTAACATGTGCCATCGGTGTTAGCTGTTCTGCATTGTCACAGAGTACCATACACTTAAGTAAATCAAAAGACTTAAATATGTGCTTAAATTTCATCATAGTGGAACTAGGGTGAACTATCCCACAGTATGTATCCATTGATAACACCAGGATCAGATCCATTTTCAATATGATCAGTACAACTTCTCAGCTGTAAGATTACTGACATGTTGCATCTCTGCATGCTGTCCAAGGAAATGTTGATGCATTGGCTACCTTCACCTCAGCAAATCTGTCCTGAAGTGTCACTGAGAGTTGTATATCAATATGTCCTGCTCTCCCTAATGACTAGTCTTCTGGCCAGATCATTATAATGATATTAAGCAATTATGGCGTGTTTTGTAAGCAGTATAGAACTTTCTCTACATTACATTGTTGGGTTTTTTTCTTTGTTAATTCCATAGAAATTATTTAACTTATTATTGCAATCCTTGAGCAGGTGCTTTGGATAAAGTTAGCAAATAAAGTTCTTGAGTCATTAGTCAGCTAAATGCAGCATAACAATACAAGTAAATGTAGAAATATACTGTGTAACTAACCAAGCATAAAACAATTTGGTTTGCATCTAGGAAACTATCTATCTGACAAAGTATTTTGGCTGTACCTGCAGTAGACTGTTGTGTTGATTACTTATTCACGCTGTGAGCAGGTTTCCCTCAGCCCACTAGGAAAAGCTGTGATGCTTACTGCTATTCCACCCCAGTACAGGTAATGGCTGAAAAACAGTCAATAATTATTAAAGTGATGCACTTCAGGATGCTACCAGGAAAACTATCTGAAGACAAATATGTAGTTATGCATTCAAAAGCATAAACAAATAGTTGAATACTCCTATACTCGTACATGTCATACTGCCCTCTTCCCCTTAACTCTCACATGATGGAGACATAAACACTGTAGAAGTGGAGTGAATAATGAAAAGCTGGATGAGATACAAGATATATCCAGACAGATTTCAAAGGAGAAAGATAAAACTGAGATGGTGAAGAAAGATATGTCTTCAAAATCACAAGTTAAGAGCAGATTTTTGTGCTAAGAAAAATGGTCTTAATCTAGCAACCTAATCAAGATTTTCATAGATATTACATTCAAAAGCATCTACAGCTGGACTGAGTGTGGGATGTGCCTTTAACAGCAAGTGGTGTGGGAAACTGTAATCCTTCTGCTGTCATCTTGAAATCAGAACTGTCTGATTAAGATAGATTTACATTAAATACACCCTCACTGTGAGGGTGGTGAGACCCTGGCACAGGTTGTTCAGAAGAGCTGTGGCTGCCCCATCCCTGGCAGTGTACAAGGCCAGATTGGATGGGGCTTGGAGCAACCTACTTTAGTGGAATGTGTCCCTGCCTGCAACAGGGAGGGCTGGAACTGAATGACCCTTAAGGTCCCTTCCAACCCAAACCATTCTATGATTCTATAAACTTTTTTTTTCTTTTCTCTTTTCTTTTCTTTTCTCTTCTTTTTTTCTTTTCTTTTCTTTTCTTTTCTTTTCTTTTCTTTTCTTTTCTTTTCTTTTCTTTTCTTTTCTTTTCTTTTCTTTTTTTCTTTTCTCTTTTCTTTTCCTTTTCTTTTCTTTTTCTTTTCTCTTTTCTTTTCCTTTTCTTTTCTTTTTGTTTTTTTCTTTTCTTCCTTTTCTCTTTTCTTTTCTTTTCTTTTCTTTTCTTTTCTTTTCTTATTTTCTTTTCTTTTCTTTTTTTTCTTTTCTCTTTTCTTTTCTTTTCTTTTCTTTTCCTTTTTTTCTTTTCTTTTTCTTTTTTCTCTTCTTCTTTTTATTTTCTTTCTTTTCTTTCTTTTTTCTTTTTTCTTTTTTCTTTTTCCTTTTGTCTTTTTTCTTCCTCTAGTTTGTCAGAGGTAAAAAAGTGAATTCTTTGGTCATGAAAATAGCCAAATCATCAGAGTAAAACTTTAGAACCAGAAATATATAATTTAAGATGCGTATTTGACCCCCTCTGCTACCACATCCTCAAGTCAGCTGCTGGTCTTCATTCCCTTCTATTGATCAGCATCTGAGCTGGAATGGTCAACAAAAGATTTCATACTGTGAAAATTGTGAAATCGGTTTTACTGCACTGGCATTGAACACATTCTGCCAACTCACAAATCACTGTTGAAAATAACCTCTTGAAAAAGCAAATGAGCCTAGACTTGACTTCATTTCACTGCTAGATACTGTATGCATATGACTGTCAAACTATAACTGTTTCCATCATGTAAAAGGTAAACCTAGCTTTATTAAGGAGGATTGATACAGTTTTAGCAATGGCATGATATGACTCAACAACAAAATCAGCTGAACATTTTTAGAGATAAAAAAAAAAAGTAGTTGAAAATATTCATTCATCAAAATTGAAATCTTAAGCAACCAGGTTACATTCAGTAGAAATCTCTCTGCTTTTCTCACAGATATTCTTCTCAGCTTTCAGGTGAAAATGATTCTCTATAGCTGCAAGGCAATTTCACAATGTGGACTTTAGACAGATGCTCAAATCTTTTGTTATTCTGAAAAACACAGAATGAGTCATTTCCATGTAATAGAGGGGAAAAAAACTTTATAAAAATCCCCCTAGACTCCAACATAACTGAGATAAAAATAACAGAACAGAAAAAATTCATACATCTTTAATTTTCACAGTTCCAAAATGGAATGCTTCAAATCAGTAATGTTAAAAACATCAATATTTTCAACTTCTCAATCTCATATTATTTTTTTCTTTTAAAATTTCATTACTTTGTTTAAATATTGCACCAGAGAAAGAGAAAAACAGGTAAAGTTCTAAAAGCATGCAAAAAAAAAAAAAAAGAAAGGTTGCAGACATAACAAAATGTTTCCATTAAACAAATAAGACTTTAGTGACCTTTAGTGCCCCTGTAAAAACTTGAAAAAAATCTCATTTTCAACCCAAGTATTTTCATTACTTTATTTTCTCCCAAATTTCATAATTAAAAAAAATAAAAGTAAAAATCCAGGACTTGCTCAGTATATTGGGTGTATCTGGCAAGATTTGAAGGGAGTAGAAGTGGTGCTGTAGGAGTAGCTTCTGTGACAAAGGGCTGGGGCTATGGGGCTACCTCAAAACAAACAGCCATTTCCAGTTAGCTTCAGCAGACTCACTGCAGGGAACAGCTGAGCCCTTCTGACAAGATCATGGCACATCTGGGAATGTGTATTTAATAAAGAGCAAAACACTGCACAAGCAGAGGAGAAGTGGGGAAGAAAGGGTGAGAAACAAAGGGAACACTGAGGTCAGAGAAAGAGGGATGGAAGTTGCTCCTGGCACTGAGCAGATACTCCCCTGCAGCAGCTGAGAGATCCATGTAGAAGCAGGAGAAAAATATGAGGGGGAAGGAGTGGCAGAGAGGAGCTGTTATGGACTTACTGAAGCCCCCACAGTCCCAACCCAATATACCACCCAGGGTGGCTTGGGATCAAATGGAGGACTCTGCAAGAAAGGAGGGAAGTTGAGCCTGAAAAATCAGGGAGGAAACGTGGGTTTTAGAGTTTGTTTTTTTTTTTGTCGCACTGCAAATCTCTTTTAATTGGCAATACTTTTATTTTTCTTTTCCCTAGACAAGTCTGTTTTGCTCATGACAGTAATGTATGTGATCTCTCTATTTTGATCCAGAACATTTCTACTGAGGACAGGGAGTAAATGAGTGCTGGGTGGGCATTTAGCTGGTAGCTAAAGATATATCATCACACTCAGGTGTGTTGGGTTTAAAAGGTTCATTACTCTTGAAAGAAAAAAGAAAAATAAAAATTGAACTGTTAGAGAAAGAAAAATGTACTAAAATTTTTGTATATATTGATGTATTTAACCAATTTGGAGAATAAAGTTCAGGTATGATGCAGAGTACATTCTTAACAAGGGGAATATAGCAGAGCTACTTTGCATCCAAAGGTGTCTGGTCTTCTTGACACTTCCTTGGAGTTGTGCTGTAAAATACATGTTCACACTATGTGCCTGTACTCAGGACCAGGCTGTGTGCTGCTGTGATTTCATTCAATTCAACTACCACGAAGAATAAATTTTCCCTTTTTTTTCCTTCAGTACATTAATCTGGCAGCCACTTTAACACATATCCTTCCTTCTTTTTCCTCCATAAAGTCTTAAAAGCAAGGGAGGATAACAACAATGAAGAGGACTTGGTACTAAGAAGTCATCAGTATCAGCATCCCTAGCTCTGAGCAAGGGATGCAGAAAGGCAACAATGAACTACATATCTTCTGACTTTTTTTCACATTACTTTGATTAAAAAATATGGCCAGAAATTTGCATAATTATATAAATAGCTCATGCCCTCAACTGTGAAAATCCAAGGTCTGTCTTTTGAACCAGCTCACATCTCTTTTTTGTGGGCCAGGTTCAGTGTTTGCACGCAGTAACACAGTATAAATTATGCAGGGATAATGATTCAAGAACTCTGGAAGGACTTTAAAAAACTTACTGTTTGCAAGGCACACCTGTGCTTCTTTACTTACTAATATGCATTTCTTTGTTTCTACATTTATATTTAGAACAGCGAAAAGGGCAGGTTGGGAGAGGACATTTTTTGAAGATGCTACCAATAAAATTTAGAAAAATAAGTGGAGAAAGGTTTTAAAATAAGCACTATACAAAGTCTTAAAATAAAGAAATGCAAATCCAGAATTGAAAGTGGAAGTCTGTACTGCTATATAGGCTTTGGACTCTGCTAAACAGCTGTGAGTGCATCTTCCAAGGAAGACCTGCTTGCAAGAGGGAATAATGAGATTTCTGCATCTGAAATACTTTAAACTTGACATGCATTTTTATGTATCTGGCAAAGGAATAGTGATTGTTGTAAACTGTAAGGAGAAATTTCTGTTCCTACAACTGAGTGGTTAGCAGCAACTTGGCAAATAGTTTTTAGATGTTACTGATCTGAGAGGTTAAAGTTGTCTTGCCTTACAGCTTAGGCACTTTTGTTAGTTTTTGATAAGAGTTCAGTCCATTCACGGTGAGGAATTATGGAAATAAGGGGCAGAAAATGTTTAAAAAAGGGAACAAATTTCCTTTCATAGATATAAGCATTCATCCTGCCCAGAGAGCATAAGAATATTGCAAGTGCAAGGCAAAATGCGTTGAACACAAGAGCCTGACTCTGCACTAATGAAACTGCTGGGCTCCTGAATTACTCCTGCCTGAGAATACTCTTTTGGGTACTGTAAAAATTACAAATGATAACCACAGCAGAAGCTATATGTATAAGAGGAACTCTGAGCTATGGACCACATTTGACATACTGAGGATGGCGTATTATCATGGCTTGCTAAACACCCTGAGACCCTGTATACAACTCTGCTTTCCTACTGAGCACATGAAGAAGTAAGGAAGCAGTATCCTGGGGAATCTGAGTGTGTAGCGTGCACAGAACAGTATCCACCTTGTCACTGCATGTCACACTGAAATGGCACAGCCCAATATATCATCCCTTGGAAGTTAAAGTAATTTCAGTAAAGGGTATAGTAATGTTACGTATTTGTATCTCCTTTATGAGAATATAGTCCAATGCCAGACTGATAAGCATACTTTCCTCTGGTATTGACCCTCAAATTTTGTTACCTAGAAACCCCAATTTCCCAAATTTTCCTTACCTTATTTAATTGTAACTATTCTATATAAGAAAAAAATGTATATAAAGGCAGAACAACTCTAGTACTTCTTCACATCAATGATGAGAATGTATGTGCTAAAAATCTCAAATGCCAGATAAAGAACCACACACTACACATTCAAAACGTGTTGCCTAACACTAGAAGTCCCTGACTTTATAGTTTAAAGTTGCTTAAGAACCTTAAATGTCTACTCAAAACTAGATCTAGGGAGCATGGAACAGGTAAGTCTCTGACTTCTACCTCAGCTCTGTCAGTTCATTTGAGACTGATTCATCTGACTTCTGAAACCATGACTATCGTGTTGAATCTCCTAGAAACTACTCATGGAAGATGCTGCACTCCCTTTTGCCCTCTGAATTTTTTACATAGGATTTTAAATGTTAGAACATGCACCTATGCCCCTGAAAGACCCTGTCTCAGTTTTCATGCTGCTATAGGGAGTTGAACCTATACCACCAGAACCATCTGTTAGCCAATAGGCTATTTGGTATTCAGACCAGGTCTTCTCAAGTTCATCTGTTTAAAAATGTTCTGCTTACATAAAATTTTTGCAATATTTATGGAACAAGGCTTGGAATTTCATTCTGTCTTACTCTAGCTTACTAATTACCACCAGCCTATGACTCAATTCAGCATTTCACGCTGAAGAGGCAGTTCCAGTTGCTCAGCATGTCTTAACACATCAAGCTTATAGTCTTTATTAAGCTTCCAAATATCTAGAAAACAGATCATAAAACAGCTGAGGTGGAATTTATGTGACCAAGAACAGATAGCTCTGCTGTCCTTATTGTCAGAGAGAAATAAATACTTTTAGTGGAAGAATCCTACTTTTAAGTTACTATTTATATTTGATCAGAAGTTCAATCTAAAACAACCTCTCTCCCTCCTTAAAATGCAAAGAGTATTTGGAATGATCAGCTCAGCTGTAGCTGACTGATTTGCAGATGACTGAAGTTTCATGAGGTAAAATCCATTATTTTAATCATTGCCCTGGGTTCAGTAGCAGCAGCCAGTTTTCTCCTTTGTAGTAGCTGGTGCAATGCTGTGTTTTCAACTTTCGGCCTGGGAACACCAGTGTTTATAGTTACGGTTTAGAATGTTTTGGTCTGACGAAGGACTTTCTTGAGTCTCATGATCTGCCAGGGAGGAGGGGAGTTGGGAGGAAGCAGAAACAGGACACCTGATCCAAACTCACCAAAGAGGCATTCCATACTATACTATATCATGCTCAGGCTGTAAAAACAGAGAGCAGAGACCCAGAAGGAGGGGGGGGGTGCAGTGCTTGGTCGGGCTGCGTATAGTTGGTGAGCTGTTGTATTCTTTCCTTGTATTTGCCTTGTCATTATTATTATTGGTGGTAGCAGCAGTAATTTGTGTTATACCTTAGTTACTAAACTGGTCTGATCTCAACCTGTGGCAGTTGCATTCTTTTGATTCTCCTCCCCATCCCCCAGGGATTGGGGGATAGAAGAGGGGGGAGTGAGTGAGCTAAACTGCATGAGGGCCTGAAACCACAAAAAGAATTTTTTTTTTTTTTTTTTTTTGATCTAATGCTAATGTCTGTATGGATTTTTTTTTCCCTTAATTATCTGAGCAGCTATAAACATTGGTCAAGCTATTATTCCAGGAGCAGATTTTCCTTTATGAATTGGATACAACTTTCTTCATTAATTTTCTCTTCTTTGAAAGGAGAGCTGTTACTGTTTATCTTGTCATTATTAATATATTTGAATCTTAGAATGGTTTGTGTTGGAAGGGACTTTAAAGGTCTTGCCTTTTCCCTTTTTAAAAATGGGTGTTATGTTTCCCCTTTTCAAGTCAGTTGGAACGTCAATAAATTGCCATGACTTCTCAAATATGATGGACAGTGGCTTAGCCACTTCTATTAGTTTCCTCAGGACCAAAGATGTACCTCATCAGGTCCAATGGACTTGTGCACCTTCAGATTTCTTAAATGGTGTCAAGCCTGATCTTCTCCTACAACGGGTCATTCTTCTCCCAGCCCCTGCCTTTGCCTTCTGAGACTTGTGTGGTCTGGCTGTACCACTTGCCAGTGAAGACCAAGGCAAAAACATTATTGAGTACCTCAGAGTATCTCCATATCCTTTCTAACCAGGTCTGTTTCCTTCTGGTGAGGACCCACATTTTCCCTAGTTTTCTTCTTATCACCGATATACCTGATATCAGTGCCTAAAATGTAGGTTTCCCCTCTGTATTAGGTTTATGTGCTCCAGTTTTAGTACTGCATGTGTGTGAGGTGGCAATGGAAGGATTGGTGTATATAAAGACAGGCCAGGAGCTCCTTCATGTCGGACACCACTGGTTCCAGATGGCTTCACTACATCTACTGCAGGGCACAGCTGAGCCATTCAGCCAAGATAGTGACACTTCAGGGAAAGCATATTTAAGAAAGGGCAAAATACTGCCCAGCACAGCAAGGAGTGAATTAAAACGTGATAAACAGCCGTGTAGGTACGAAGGTGAAAGAAAAAGGTGGAGGTGCTCCAGACACCAGAGCAGGGATTTGCTGCAGCATGTGGAGAAGACCATGGTTGTCCCACTGCAGCCCAGTGAGGATCATGAGGCAGCAGATATTCACACTGCAGTGTATGGAGCACCTTACTCCAGAGCAGGTGGGCATGCCCTAAAGTTAGTTGCAGCCTATGGAGAGGAGCTCAGGCTGGAGAAGCTTTTCTGGCAGGAAATGCATTCAGAGAGGACCCACACTGGACCAGTAAGTTCTTGAGAGACCATACCCTATGGAAAGGACATATTTTGGAGCAATACTTAGAGAGCTTGTCATGACAACTTATAGAATCGTAGAATAGCTAGGGTTGGAAAGGACCTTGGGAACATCTAGTTCCAAACCCCCTGCAATTGGCAGGGGCATCTCTCAGGAGATCAGATTGCTCAAAGGCCCTGTCCAACCTGGCCTTGACCATTGCCAGGGATAGAGAATTCACAACTTCCTTGTGCAACCTGTTCTAGTGCCTTACCGTCCTCACAGTGCAAAGCATTTCACACTGTCCTACACTACATTCTTGTCTCTAAGTTGGAAAGATACCAATTTGATAGGTGGACCACTCGGTGGATAAAAAACTGGATGGATGGCCTCACGCAAAGAGTTGTGCTCGATGGCTCAATGTCCAGCTTGAGACCAGTAATGAGTGGTGTCCCTCAGGGATTGGTGTTGGGACCGGTCTTGTTCAACATCTTTGTCAGTGACATGGACAGTGTGGACACATGGATAGACTGTGCCTTCAGCAAGTTTGCTGATGATACCAACTTGTGTGGTTCGGTTGATAGGCTGGACGGAAAGAATGCCATCCAGAGGGACCTTGAAATGCTTGTGAGGTGGGCTGATGCCAAACTCATGAGGTTTAAACATACCAACTGCAAGGTCCTCCACCTGGGTCGGAGCAACGCAAGTCACAGCTACAGATTGGGCAGAGATGAGATTGAGAGCAGCCCTGTGGAGAAGGACTTGGGGGTGTTGGTCAATGAAAAAATGAACATAAGCCGGCAGTGTGCTCTTGCTGCCCAGAAAGCCAACTGTATCCTGGGCTGCATCAAAAGCAGAGTGACCAATAGGTCGAGGGAAGTGATCCTGCCCCTCTGCTCTGCTCTTGTGAGACCTCACTTGGAATATTGTGTACAGTTCTGCTGTCCTCAACATAAGAAGGACATGGAACTGTTGGAACCAATCCAGAGGAGGGCCACAAAGATGATCAGGGCACTGGAGCATCTCCCGTACGACAATAGGCTGAGACAGTTGGTGCTGTTCATCCTGGAGAAGAGAAGGCTGAGTGGAGACCTCATAGCAGCCTTCCAGTATCTAAAGGGGGCTTACAAGGATGCTGGGGAGGGACTCTTCAGGAGGGACTGTAGTGAGAGGACAAAGGGTAGAGAGTTCAAACTTCAACAGGGAAAGTTTAGATTGGATCTGAGGTAGAAATTCTTTAGTGTAAGGGTGATGAGGCAGTGCAATGGGCCGTCCAGGGAGTTGTGAATGCTCCATCGCTGGTGGTGTTCAAGGCTGGGTTGGACATATCCTTGGCTGGCACGGTTTAGTGGGAGATGTCCCTGCCCATAGGAAGGGGGTTGGAACTAGATGATCTTAAGGTCCTTTCTATCCCTAACTATTCTATGATTCTGTGATTCTTAGAATCACAGAACACTGCCAGCTATGGAGTATTCACAACTTCCCTGGGCAACCCATTCCAGTGCCTCACCACCCTTAAGGTGAAGAATTTCTTCCTCAGATCCAATCTGAACTTCCCCTGTTGAAGTCTGAACCTGTTACTCCTTGTCCTCTCACTGCAGTCCCTCATGAAGAGACCCTCCCCAGCATCCCTATAAGCCCCCTTTAGATACTGGAAGGCTGATATGAGGTGTCCATGCAGTCTTTTCTTCTCCAGCCTGAACAGCCCCAACTCTCATCCTATCTTCATATGGTAGGTGCTCCAGTCTCCTGATTATCCTCCCTTATATGTAACCTAAATCTCTTCTGTTTAAACGTGAACCCATTGTCTCTTGTCCGATCACTACAGTCCCAGATGAAAAGTTCTTCTCCAGTATCCAGTATGTTCCGTTCATGTACTGGAAGGCTGCTATGAAGCCTTCACACAGCCTTCTCTTCTCCAGGCTGTGCAGCCCCGAATTTCTCAGACTGTCATGCTGGAGAAGTTCATGAAAGACTGTCCCATAGGATGGACCTCATGCTAGAGCAGAAGAAGGGTGTGAGAAGAAGAGGCAGTGGTGAGGTGTCATGTGCCACAATGTCCCATTCCTCATCCCTCTCACTTCTCTGAGAGAGAGCACATGAGAATGAGGGAGTGAGGTTGAGTGTGGGAAGCAGTGGGTAGGGGATAGTTGGTTTAGATTTTGTCTTTGCTCATTGTGACCCTACTCTATTTTTAATTCACTGTAGATTAAACTAATTTTCCCCAAATTAAGTCTGGTTTTCCTGTGATGGGAATTGGTGAGTGATCTCCCTATCCCAACACAGGACCATTTTCATGTTATTTTGTCCTTTTCCTGTTGAAGAACAGAAGCAAGAGAACAGCTGGGTGGCTGTCTGGGAGCCAGCCAGGGTTGAATCACTGCACTCTCAAAAGTTGCAAGGAGAGGGAATTTCTTGTATTCTCCCAGAGAAAGTGATGAATTTTTTTTTGTTTGAAAGATGGAATTTGGAGAGATGCATGTATATATCTGTAATGTCTGTTGAGCACCACTTGGCATCTATTTGCCATTGGGACTGAGTTGTATCTGCTGTTGAGGATAAGACTGACAGATATTTAAAAGGCAGGCAAGTAGACCACGAATTACTGTTTAAGAGCAGTGTAGACTTATCCAGAAAGTTATAGGCCCAAATCATCCAATATATAGAGCAGAGCTGTGCCTCTGTTTCTTTTAGAGGAATATTAATAGCTCTTCACTAACTGTAATACCATGACAATACCTTGTAGGTATGCCTGGATTCTGTGTTTATAAGCAATCCTCCAGATATGCATTGACAGCACTGATGAAGATTTATAAGGAATGATAATAAAAATAATATTAAGGTAGACACTAGAATCTATTATAACATTTTTCTTATAAATGTATGTTCAGTTCTGGTTTTACCCCTTTATTTTGATTTCTGAATTAAAAAAAAAAAAACTAACAAACAAACTAAAACAAACAAACAAAGCCAAACAAACAAAAAATCCCACAGAAATTGTAACTGAATGTGGCTTCCCTTCCTTACTTTTCTTCTCTGATTGTTTAAAAGCTGAGCTAAAAAAAAGTTGTACCTAAATGTGGCTTCTTCTTCACAGAACTGAACTCCCAAAGAACTGCTAAATTAGCTATCTAAATAGAATTGATAGAACTGCACACTTAAGTATAAAGCTTAATGACTTAACACAATTGCAAAAGAGACTTGGTTCATTGTCAAAATACTTACAGGCAGATCTTCAGCTGATGGAAATCAATAGCACTTTGTTGGGTTCAATGCCAGTTTTCACCAGCTGAAATCTAGTTCTTTATATTTACCTAAAGATTTGCTTTAATATGGTTCCATGCTCACTGGCACACGTACTCATGCCTAATGTGGACACTGCTGCGTAAACGATGTGTTGTGCCTTTCAATGTAATGTTTAAAAGAACCACCTGCAGCCCACTGCTAGTTAGCAATGCAGATGGAAAGCAGAATCCCACAAGGAAGGCTGCAAAGCTTTTTCATCCTTCAGCAAAAGAGGTACTAACATGCAGGTCTCTGTATATCCATTGCCAAGCTATTGCTTACATACTCACTGCATCGGCAGTGCTTCTGATAATTCAAAATTGCTAATTACTTTGGGGTACCTGGAGCTGTTGAAGGGTGCAGTATAAAACCAAATTCTCTTCTATTTGTGAAACTATGAGCTGCACATGACAGTGTAGTAGAAAATATTTTTGTATGTCTTAGGAATAACTCCTGTGAGAAGATTTTATGCTGTTTCAAAGTAATTTAGCTCTGGGGAGGGAACAGAAGCAATGATCTTCTGTCCAGGATAAGAATTAATAGGGAGGTATTGATCAGCCACAGCTCTTTACACAGAGCTTTGGTCAGTGTCAAATGTAGCATTTCTTTATATCTGCCTTTGATTTTTCTCTAGAGAAATTAATCTACCGATGTGCCAGTTGCAGTATGCTAGTCATCTTATTCTATCCATCATTAAGAGAAAAAAAAAGAACAAAAAAAAAAGAAAAAAAAAAAAACAACAATGTAAAATCAGCTAGATATCTAAAACTACTGTGGGACTGTCATGGGTTCAGCAGCAGCAGTTATTTTTTCTTTAAGCAGTAGCTGGTGTAGCACTGTGTTTTGGATTTTCGGCTTGGGAACAGTGCTGATAGCACCAGTGT